>JAATLQ010033199.1:49746-74526 GCA_013421005.1 Heliconius erato x Heliconius himera | reverse complement strand
ATATATATATATATATATATATATATATATATATATATATATATATATATATATATATATATATATATATATATATATATATTTACGCTAGATATTAAAAATATTAAGATTAAATAATAAAAGAAACAAGTATGATAGCAAAAAAAACCAACAGTCAATAAATGGTATAAACTAGCTAGCTATATCCCGAATATAACAGGGAAGGCAGAGGGAAAATAAGAATTAATGTAAAAGCACTTTCTCACTTTCCACTTTAGTCTTCATGCATTGCATGTTGTGTCTCAACGCCGTACATGCACGGAGCTCAACGCCGTAATTTATATTATTAATTCTAATAATATAATAAATCTATATCTATATATAATAAAATTGTATCTGATCGTTGTCTGACTGTAGATTGTAATTCAGATTAGTAAACACATAAATGTGTAGTTCTAGACGACGGAGCCGCGAGAGGGTAGATAGTACCTATATTGTAAATGTTGCCATTACTACTTCGATATCCGCAACTTTAATGCTTAAATAATATTTTTAATAGTGAAAATAGATTTGAATTTATTTAAAACGAGAACATATTTTCATTTTCTCTTTATCTCTAATATTATTTAATTGATTAATAAACTAAATTATGCAAATACTCAACAAAACAAGCAAAACTAAACAGCAAACAACTAGCAAGTACTTATATTATACGAAACATATATAACTTTTCATTATAATTCATGTTCACAAAAATATGATTATATTTCGGTGGAAAGTGGGGAACGGAGTGTCTCAACCATAAATTCCCTCTGCCTACCCTGCTGTATGCGGAAGACAGCGTGAAGCTGAATTGATTTTTTTTATTTGAAAAATAAGTATAAGAAAAAATGTGGTGGCTACGTACCTACATATTATAAAACAATGAATATTACTCATTTGTTTTATAATACGTATGTAATTGTATATTTTGTTATAACTAGAAACGTGAAAACTTTTCAAAAAAATCTCGTATTTAATATTCAATTTATCGACCAAAGATACAGGCAATTAAACATATTGCCATTCTTTTTTTTTCAGCATCA
Source organism: Heliconius erato x Heliconius himera (assembly GCA_013421005.1). Taxonomy (NCBI): domain Eukaryota; kingdom Metazoa; phylum Arthropoda; class Insecta; order Lepidoptera; family Nymphalidae; genus Heliconius; species Heliconius erato x Heliconius himera. Next base: position 73,462 of record JAATLQ010033199.1, on the reverse strand, counting down.
CGCTGTATCCCGCATAGCAAGGAGCCTAGTGTTAAGATACTCCGCTCCCTACTTTCCGCCGAATTTTAAAGGTCCATGTTCAGTGGCGGAACTCAACCGCGCTTCGCTCCGACACTAAAGTAATAAAATGAAAATATATAAATGTTTCGTTTGCCAAAGTGAACATCGAACACTCAATTTGTCACTCTTACACTCACACGCTTGTCGCTGCGCCACGACTGGCCTCAATAATTTTGTTTCGATGTAACCCATTAAACTCACAGTCCGCAATAAATATGATATATGCATAAATCAACGTAAATATTTACGATGCTAGAAAGAAATAAACTGGACAAGTGCGAGTTGGGGTCGCCCACCAATGGTTCCGTACAAAAATTAGAGGTCTCGAGCTGTTTCTGAAATTCAAGCGTAGCATAGCCAGAGCCTTTTCATCTGATACCTCATTTAAGTTAGCGGCTTTAATATAAAATTTGGTCCCCCTTTTTAGGCACAAATCTATAGATTTCATATTTTTTCCTGAACTAGTACTACTTGTAAATGCTACAAATTTTATAATTCTAGGTCAACTCGGAGTATCCTATTAATTGGCCATTTTTGTATAAAATAATATATTTTAAATGTATGATTACGGTTTTTTTTAGGAAATCAAGAGACCGTAAATTTGTGTATATGATTTATATTTCAACTCAATATCTTTAAGCGTTCCAGACAGACAGACAAACAGACAGACAGAGAGACGGACGGACAACAAAATAATCTTCCAAATGCTCCTTTTTTCCTTACAATATACGGAACCCTAAAAATAACGACTTTTTTTTCTTTTATAATTATAGACAAATTTGTGAAAAAGTGGAGTAACAAATTTTATCTCCTTTTTCTCCTTTTATAGTATTCACAAAGCTACCGTTATTTAAAATAGAAAGATAATGGATTTTATGCAGTCTTTTTCCGGCTTCTAACAATTATTTTATTTTCTTTTATATTCTAATTTTAATTACTAATACAAAACATACGATATTTAATTTATTTAGAATAAAATTAATAACTAAAACTTGTCAAATTATGATTTTTTTATCAATTCTAATGCATATGGTACAGTGATACTGTAATGGGTTCGATCCCCACTCGAGGAGATGAAATATTTACTTAAATTTATATTTCCATTTCTTCGCTCTGGTGTCGAGGCAAAGAGCAGTGTTGAGTAACGCCACCCAAGAATTCGGCGGAAAATGGTAAACAAAATGTCTTAACATTAGATTCCCTCTGGCTGCTGTGTGAGGGGCACAGCGTGAAGCTAAAAAAGAAATGTCGACTCAAATTCATTTACACACCAAATTCTCCGTTTTAAACCTTAAATTTCTACTTTTACACGTCAAATTCATACAAGTACTTTTTTTATTAACAAATTAATACCTAAGTTACTTTAAAGAATAATATTATAAAATTAATTTGCCAAACTATTTGCTTATGCGGAGAAAGATGAATAAGGAAATATATGTTGTGAATTTTGTAATGTTACTATATTACTGATTCATTCAATTACTACATACATTTACTATTTAATTGTACTTTAAAGGTTATTTTTTAATCAACTTCAAATAAAAAGGAGAAATGTGATACGGAGTGTCTTAACACTAGATTAGTTACGCTATTGCTATCATTTGAATCGATTTTGATGTTTTGTTTTGCTTAGTAACCTGCCAAAAAATATTAAATGCAATTATCTCTATATAAAAAAACCCCTACTTTCAAAAATATTAAAAAAAAAATAATCAAAATCAAAAATATTTTAGTTTTCTAAATCCTATAAGATTTGTATAGGTACAATAGGATAGTAGTAGGTACATATAATATTATTTTACACCCAAATTACTTTTGGAACTAAGTTTCTCTTTAGTTTTGAACACTGTGAAAATTTACATTAAGTAAATGTTATTACCCCAATAGCGCCAGTTAAAGGTCAGGGTCTATAGTCAACTAAATGATATGGGTGGTTGTGGTTAGACATTAATTAACTTCTCTAGAATAAAGAGTTCTTAAAATAGAAATTACATAAGATTGAATTACAGCTACAGCCAATTCATTTTGTAATAATAAACTTTAAAATAATAATTTTTTTTTTCAACTTGGCTTCAAATTCATTGAAGCGTAAAAATGCGCATTTGATGTTAAATAGTACAATTTTTAAGCATAAAACGGCGAATATGGAAAGTACAAGGATGAATAAATTTACTAACTAACTTTTTTTCTTGTTATATTTGGAGATCAATATTACTAATTAAAATAGTCGTAAATAATATTAAAAGTATCTATTTGCTTATTGAAATCCTACGTCAAACCCGTTTGATCTAACAGTGGGCTCCACATATTTCTTGGCTTAAAATCTCACCTCACCTACATGTAGTACGAGGGTATTTAAATATCCATAAACTAAATTAAATTTAAAAAAATCAACTTCACGCTGTATCCTGAACACATCAGGGTAGGCAGAGGGAACCTAGTGTTAAGACACTCGGTTCCCCACTTTCTGCCGAATTCTGGACGCATTGCGTGCTGAGTGGCAGAACTCAACGCCGCGCTTAGCCTCGACACCAGAGCGAAGAAATGGAAATATAAATTTAAGTATATCTTTCATCTCCTCGAGTGGGAATCGAACCAACCAATCGGTTTTACAGTCACACTTCATGCCGCTGCGCCACGACTGACCTCACTAAATATCCTTAAAATTGCGTAAATTCGTACATACATTTGTCAAATTAAATTTACAATTTTCCATCTTCCTGCTAATATTTGCTTAAGATTAAGTAATTCCAAGTAAAAAATGGCGACATAAAAGTGTTTTCAATTACTGGCAAGTGTAAAATGTATCCATTCGTGAAACAACGTCAACATCAGAAAGCGCTCTAATCAAGCGCTGTTTGAACAAAACGGATAAATCTTGAACTCTGTGCATACATTTTGTATATGGAATTTGAAGGTAGATTTGAATTATTTTAAATCATTATTCAAAATCACGAATCACAAATTGTTTGAGACTGCATTTTTGGATTTTAACTTGTAGTTTAAATAAATATTTAATTCCGCACATAGCAAGATAGATAGGGGGATGGGAACCTGAGTTACGACAATGTTAACAACAAAACAACGAAATTCTAAGTTGTTGTTTTATCTTTTTACCAGAGTGGAAAAAAATATTCTTTTTCTGTGTAGGAATCGAACTCAAAACCATTACACTTACTGTCGGCCGCCACGTCATCCAAAGTTGAAAAACTACAATTATGTTGTACATTTATTTATTTATTTATATCTTATGAGGTCAATATATAAAACTAATTATAAATAATCAATATTTAAAAAAAAAATAAATACATTGCCATTTGCAAAAATGAAAATATTAAAAATGTTTTAATGATATTATAATTTACAACGGTAAACTAAATTAATTCATTCAAAACGTGGAAAAGCTTTGATATTATCGTATAAACAGTAGAACCATATATACCAATAGTGGGTTTTAATTATTAAAAAACAAATATATATATTTATTCAAAATCCACGTCTCTACAATTCCGCCTACTATTTGCACAAGCAATCACCCGTTCGATTGGAGGAACTGTCACACGGACGGATGCAAAGGGGATCTCACTAAGTTATTGATTATATCGGAATAAGTCGTGGGGGTCGTCCCACCCCAAACCCCTTAGGGGGTCGGCCGCATTATTTTACATACATGAGACGTACTCGAAGAAAAGATTTACCAAAGTGTGGACGTGGGATTGTGTTTCGAATGCAGTTTTGCAAGAATAGAATATTTATGAACGCATAGTGAACTCTGAAACTATATTTTTATCGGTTATTGACTATTTCCATTTTGTATCTTAATGTACATTACGTATTTACTTTAAATAGATTTAGAATTGAATAGAGTATTATTCTGTCTTAATCGTTTATTAATCACATAACAAATTTCTTCTATTACTTTCTACTCTTATGATATTAGAGGCCAGTCGTGCCATATAAGAGGCCAGCGGTACAAGTATATGATTCTCAACGTAAGAAATTGTGGATTCAATCCCGACTCGAGGAAATGAAATAATTAATATTATTATTTCTTCGCTCTGATGTCGAGACAAAGCGCGGCGTTGAGTTCCTACTTCAACTCACAATGCCTCCAGAATTCGGTGGAAAGTGGGGACGGAGTGTCTTAACACTATTCTCCCTACCCAAAAATACAGTGTGTAACTGAAAAAATATATTTTATGATAAATAGCTATTAAATAAATATAATTTTACATACAATTTAAACGGAGCACTCGTTACGTATGTTAAAGTTGAAGCAAACTTTCCCCACTTCTTTGTAAGATAACAAAGAACAATCAAATACGTAAATTGGGAATTGTCTATTGAGCACATGCGAGGGGGCGGGCCGGGAGGCAACCCTTCACGCATTCACGCCAATTCCTTAACGCGGAATTTAAAAAAAGAGAACTGACGTACGCAGGGCCCTAGAATGTAAAGGCGATTGCATACGATACAGATTAGAATTAATAAATATATATTGGTTTAATTTTATGTTTTTTAAAATGTTATTAAACGTATAAAAAATTTGAACGTAGCGAGAATAACACTTAAAAATTATCAAAAAAGAAAAATAGTTATTTAGAAGAAGAAACATATAAAAAAATCTGCTATGGTCGAATTATTTATTTTTTAACAATGAAGCAAAATTTATAGTTAAATTAACAAAATATAAATTGATAATGGGCCAACGGTAAAAAAATATATAAAAAAGACGATTTATTAAGAGCGAGTTAGGAACAAGATACTGTAAGCTGCTAAATATGTTTGCCATCAGCTAAGTAGACATTAGTGTCTTTAGGCAGGGGGAACCTAGTCTTAAGACACTCCATTCTTCACTTTCCGACAGGCATTGCGTGTTGACTGGCGGAAATGAACACCGCGCTTTGCCTAGATACCAAAGAAATGAAAATATAAATTGAAAATAAATATTTCATGTACTCGAGCGCGGATCGAACCCACAACCAATCGATTTTGCAGTCACACTTTGTGCCTCTGCACCACGACTGGTCTCACTAGACATTAGTACTCTACCTAATTAATACCAGTAATAAAATCTCTATATATTTAAAACCGATTCAAACTTCGCTACGATCAGAATACCTAAGCATTTACACAAATCATCAAACATTCCACCGAATAACGTTCATAGAATGTATTATGTATTATTATCGCAAAGAAGAATATCCCGAAGCGCGCACCGAACCCACAACCCCCGATCTAACGATGGGGAGAGAATTTTAATGTAGCACCATTTTGGCGCAATGCTCAAATTTTACGACCGTCGAGTCATTATGAGGGAAATTATTGGCGCTCTGATTGCGTTAGCTGTGATAAAAATTCTCAAATCGGCTATAGGGCGGAACTAACTGTATGCTGGATTGGAGCTGGTTTTGCTTAATGATGGTGGTGTTCTAATTTTTTTAAAATTTTTATTTTAGCGAGTAGTAGTAGTAGAGTGGAGGGTTAAGACACTCCGTTTATCACTTTTGTGCCCAATTTTCTTGTTGTGTGGCTATTGTTTGTTGAGTGGTTGGTTTGTTAAGGATAATGAGCAAGTGAAAATAATTAATTCCCCGAATGGGAACCGAACCCACAACCGTTTTGCTTACAAGCAGAAGCTGGACTGCTGCTTCAAAATTTACATACACAATTTAGAATAAGCAGCGTTTAAACACAGAGAACAAGACTAATGTTGTAATCAAATTTTTATGTGTCTACAGAGTACAGATATATAGATAGATCTTTTTAGATTGTATGATTGTACGAGATAGTATCGCACAAGTTATTTTATCATGAATTATATATTTTATCCTAACATATCACTATCGGGATAAACATAGGGAATCTAGAGTCACGGTACTCCACTCTCCACTAACAATACTCCGGGGAAGTAGCGGAATTCAGCACCACCTTTTGTTTTCAAAGAACTGATGTTACAACGCAAAAAAAAAAAATTAAATGCTTCTCAATGGTTTTAAATAATAAACTGATTTACTCAATGAGTATTTTTTAATAAATTAACTAAACTATAAATAACTTAACTATAAATCAAAAATAAATCAGCTTCACGCTGTATTCCGCACGCAGAGGCAGAGGGAACTTAGTGTTAAGACACTCCGTTCCGCCAAGTTCTGGGGGCATTGCGTATTTAGTGGCGGAACTCAACACCGCTTTTTGCCTCGACACCAGAGCGAAGAAATAAAAATATAAATATAAATAAATATTCAATTTCCTGAAATGGGGATCGAACCCAAAACCAGTCGATTTTACAGTCACACCTTGTGCCCCTGCACTACAACTGGCCTCATGACATTTATTAAGTAAACTTTTATATTCTTAAGAAATAAGTAAATAGTACTTACTATACAATACTGTTCGCATCACTGAAAAAATAAGAGAGTTTCTTATGAAGCCACGATAACAATAGGAACGTCGCGCTAAGATATATTACTATTCAACTTACTTAAAACTCAAAGTCCATCAGAAGTTTTGAACGGACTTAAAGTTAAAAGAAAATATCCAAGTCAGGTGGTGAATAGACAAAGTTGTGGTGATTAATGAAGGCCCTGTTTATTCTAAGCATTCTCAATGAGGATTACAGGCTTACCCAAGTCTGGAAGCCACTGCAGTACCTACCTAATACACTTTTGAACAAGCCTGCCTTGAGTTCACTACAATACATGCTTGTTTTTTTAAATGTATTACAATTTTGTTTTATAATTTTTTAAAATGATTGAGGCCAGTCGTGGCGCAGGGGAAAGAGGGAGTGTGTGTACTTAAAAGCAACAAATTGTGAAATGAAATATTTTGATATCTTCGCTCTAGTAGCGAGGCACAGCGCTGTGTTGAATTTCGCAAGACGCAAATGCCTTCTGGATTCGACGGAAAATGAGGAAAGGAAGTGTCTTAATGGTAACGGAGTGTCGTAACACTAGTATTCCCTGTGCGTATTGTGCAATGAGAGGGATACAGCATGAAGGCTAAAAAACTCTTCACTGAAGTATTGGAACCAATTGTAATTAAGTAATTTTAATTAATATTTTGTCAAAATGTCTTTATAATCTGGCACAATGTCTGAAAAGTATTTTGATATTTACACATTTTCTATGACTGTATATTTTAAGACAAGAAATATTATTTTACACACTATATAATACAGATAATATAGAGGCCAGTCGTGGCGCAGCGGCACGAGGTGTGACTGTAAAACCGACTGGTTGTGGGTTCGATCCCCACTCGAGGAGATGAAATATTTACTTAAATTTATATTTCCATTTCTTCGCTCTGGTGTCGAGGTTAAGCGCGGCATTGAGCTCTGCCACTAGAATTCGGCAGAAAGTGGGGAACGGTGTGACTTAACACTAGGTTCCCTCTGCCTACCCTGCTGTGTGCGGGATACAGCGTGAAGCTGAATTTTTTTATATAATACGTATTATACCGAAATAATCTTGAATACTTATTTTATATTAAAATGTATTTTTAAGTTTCGCTGTAAGGACTCTATATGCCTTTGTAATGTATTATTTCTTCGTACTATACCTTTTATTACTTACATTAAATCATTATACAGATGGAATTACATCGGAATTATTTATGCAAATATTAATGTTTTTTTTATTATTTAAGCCCGGAACATCGTAGCACAGGAACAGGACAGCTGTGTGTTAGATTCCTACTCGAGAAATAAATTATTATCACTTCTCAGACAAAGTTCCGAGTTGAGTACCGCCACTCTTCATACAATGTCCTAAATTAAGCTGATAGTGTCTTACTCCTAGAGTATCCCATATCCTAGAGTATCTATACCTAGCTGGCTATAAGACATGATGTTCAAAAATAATGAAACCTAAAGAAACTATTTAATTTTAAAAATTATACATCTAATAATCAATGATATTAGAAATAAATATCTCCAAAACACATTTCTTTATTCAAACTAACAAAACACAAATACTATCCAAAAAAACCCGATCAATAGGACAAGCGTAGACAAATCGTAATGCAACAATTTATAGGAATCCTGATCTACAACCCTTAGCGGCACCCTCATAGGGAAGGGGTTGTACGTTTGTGTAGTTGTACAAATTGTGCCGTGTTTATCTCCGCCGACCCCGCGCCTCTCGTTTATCGTCATACAACTGACCTTCTAAGCTATCGTGATCTGTAAGATACGTGTATAAGGTGTAATGCTAATTTCTTCGTTTTGTCTTGTTAAATTTTGTTTAGATTATAGATTGGTATTTGTATTTTAGTATGTACTTTTGAAATAGTTTATTTGGGATATGTTATTATATGTGAAATATTTTTTGATGGACTTGTATAGATTCAACGTTTAAATTATATTCTTAATTTTTTGTTGTTCTCTACGATATTATTAATAATATAGTATAAAAAAAAACTGATGTGATTAATAAATGTACATTAATCACATCATTTTTTTTTTTCATTTATTATTTTTATTTCTTCTTCAGTTATTTTTTTGTTTCCTTATAATCGGTATAGTAATTTTATCATTTGTTAAATGCCTAAGAATATTTGGATCGTATCAGACTAATATTTAATAATTATATTGCCTTTATGAAAATAAAATATAAAACGATTAAATAGAAACAGATATGTATACCTATGCATGTTTATTTTTATTTCTTTTTAATCAATAATTTTTTAAAATGTTATATAAAAAAATATGATTAATGTAAAGGCTCTGTAATTAATTAACCTATACAGAATGACATTTATAAAAGGGCAAATCCTAAGGTGTGAAGAAAAGCTCTTTAATAATACAATTCAGAGAGACATTACCGCTTGTAAATACTAAACGATTTCATAGTTTAGAGCTAAAGGTTAACCGATACTGTGCACCTCTAACTTTTAATAATACACCATTTTTGTTCGATCCCCACTCGAGGAGATGAAGTATTTACTTAAATTTATATTTCCATTTCTTCGCTCTGGTGTCGAGGTTAAGCGCGGCGTTAAGTTCTGCCACTCAACACGCAATGCCTCCGGAATTCGGCAGAAAGTGGGGAACGGAGTGTCTTAACACTAGGTTCCCTCTGCCTACCCTGCTGTGTGCGGGATACAACGTGAAGCTGATTTAATTTAATTTATTTTTTTACTTATCCACCGAAGCTTATCCTCAGAGCCAGTAGAAGGTAATAGTTTAAAGAAACAATGAGAACCAGTGGTGCTAAGCGTTTTGTACGCCGCATTAATAGCAAAATGAGATACGCTGTCAGACAACAATACACAAATGAAACGCTATCGTACAGTCCCTGTCGTACAGGCCCTGTCGTACAGGCCCTGTCGTACAGGCCCTGTCGTACACCTCTAAACGGACTCGTACAGATTTATGGTTATAATACAGCAAAAGAAAACGGCTAGGTGTTATCGAGTTCGTATTGACACTTTAATGCTATTGTTTGATTTAGAGAGCTCATTACGACCGCGGGAAGAATGGCGGTCGTGAGGTGCGAACCCGACCTAGCCAACTTATTCATGATAATTCTATTCATAATTCCGTGGCGGGCAAAGTTAGGACTCTGGACTTTTTTAGTTTGTGTTGGCGTTAAATATTTTTCTTTGGCTTTAAGGTAGGCAGAGGGAACCTGGGAACCTAGTGTTAAGACACTCCGTTCCCATTAAGATATGTTTCCCCTTTACCGCCAACTTCTGGAGGCATTGTGTGTTGAGTGGCAAAACTCGCTGCGCTTTGAATCGACATCAGAGTGAAGAAATGAAAACTGTAAATATTTCATTTCCTCGAATTGGAATCGAATCCACAACCTGTAGCGTTTATAGTTAAACTCTTGTGCCTCTTAATTTTTTTTTTTTTAATTACTACAGTAAGCGCTTTATATATTCACTACAGAAATAAAACTATAATGAACTATAAAATACTTAGGGAGCAGATATTATATTATTATACTTGTATGAAATATTTCATACATACAAAAATATAAAAAGAGATCTTATTTCTATAAATCAAATACATAACATACATTAACACCGCAAAAAACGTAAATTTCTTTAACGATAACCAATAACATTTAAACTTCAACGGGTATCGCTAACCGAAGTTAATTTAGAAAGCAATTCCGTGCTCCAGGACAATGAGATATAAAATTATCCGTTAGAACCAATAATCGCAACGGGTTTGTACTTAATGCCGGTCAATCATTAGCTACGAGGGCTAACGGGGCCGTCGGCCAGTATTGGCTATTAACTTGGCGGTGCCCCGTGACCAAACGTCAATGCAACCTTAGTGCTCCAGCATTCCCGGACGAAGCCCCGGGGCGGTGATCAGACGTCAGACAATGCAATGTCTTCATTGTAACTTGAAACTTGTACTGGGGACTTTTTAGTGTTTCGTGGAACGTATTCGCGTGTCACTCCACTCGCTGGTTATGAGAAATGCCGAGATACGTTTCTATTTTGATGCTCAATTACTGTGGATTATTTTGTTTTTTTTTTCAGCTTCACGCTGTATCTATCCCGAATGTAGAAGGGTAGACAGTGAGATCCTAGTGCTAGGACACTCTGCTCGCTACTTACCGCTTAATTCTGAAGGCATTGAGTGTTGAGTGACTGAACTCAACGGGCTCTGCCTTAGCGACACCAAAGCGAAGAAATGAAACTATTAACTAGGGATCGAACCCACAACCAGTCACACACTTGTATATTTCTATTTCGTAACTCAATCACTGAATTACAATGTCACGTCCACTTTACACTAACTAAACTCTAACAGTATCTAATAATTACTTATAATTATTTTATCGGCATCGAGTAAAGAGGACGCGTCCAGTACTATCATTAACGCAAGAGAGCGATCAGTTATTTGCGGGCGAAGAGCCGTGTCGGGTACAGCTTACCCCCGAAGGAGATGCATTCCACCGGCGCACGAACTCACGACTGCACCACAATAATTATCTGTGGGTGTACGCCATTATAGTTCGCGAACGATTATTATCAATGTAGCTATGTATATACTAGTATATTTGAGGTAAGAACGGTCACCGCTTAGAAGCTGATGCTGTGGGGATTCATTATTGGTGTTTGGATTGGGATCCTAAACAGCTTGAGGTACACGCTGTATCCCGCACACAGCAGAAACAAGCTAGTGTTAAGACACTCGGTTCCTCATTTTCCTATGAATTCTGGTGGCATTGCCTGTTGGGTGGCGGAACCCAATTCACATAGCCTAGACACCAGAACAAAGAAATGAAAACATAAATTTAAATACATATTACATTTCCTCGAATGGGGATCGAACCCACAACCAATCGCGTTTACAGCCATACACTTCCACCCATGTGCCACGACTGGCCTCATCATCGCATAATTAGGAGCAAACCTAAATCTCGCCAGCACTTTCAACTCTGTTATCAGCACTCCCTGCGCATGCGGCTTCTAGAAATGTCGTTGCACACGACAGTGATTCGCAACTGCTCGTATGTAAGTGTACCTGGACTACACCAGTGAAGCACCTCCCTGCACCACACCGCCGCGGGCCTCTAATTCTTCATCTTAACCCTACTAGGACGCCGCTAATTTTCTATCATTGCGGTCACGTCCGACTTTATAGACCTTTAGATTTTGAAATTGAGGTGTCAGTGCATTGTATTTATTACCATTGCATCGCAACCACTAGATCATTCCGAAGCAAAATAACACCGTTCATAAAATCTAAAATGTACTAGCTCGAAGCTATTATTAACATTACCTTCTTTTATAATAATTTAGTTGATATTTTGAATAGAATGTTTAATGTAATTTTGATTTTAGTGAAACATATGAAATAACAGGATATACATTATGCAAATTAAAACGATAGCTGATATGTCACACTTTTTTTGCACATTTTAAAATAAACAAAACAACACACAAACTTAAAAAAATAATAAAAAACACTGGATAAACATAATATTCATGTTTATCTAGTGTCCTTCTACCTACCCTGTTATGTGCGGGATACAGCGTGAAGAAAAAAATGTAGTTTTATAGCACATAAGAAAAAAAAAACAATTATATAATACACTACACTATACCTTTAGCAAATGTGAAAAGCACAGCCAAGTTCAACACAGAACATTCAAAAGACTCGCATATCCGTCACAATGGCAGCGTGTTGTTTAGTTATTATCCAGCACTAGGGCCAACGAAATCGGCGTTGCACTTCCAAATGCCTTAAGGAGTTTGTAAATTGTTCCGAGTTCACGCTCCTCTCATTACAGTCGCTGGTAATGTGTTCCGTCATCGAGATTAACTCGCCTCTAATGGAGGCAACTCTTATTTATTTCTACTCTACGGCGTCACTATTACAATTGTGCCTAATTGAGGTTTGTCCGCTTTTAGTAAAATGGCCAATTTTGTTTTAATGCTGTTTACTTGGTTAATGTCTAAACCGGCGTGATGGCGGCTATTGTTTACTTAGCTCTTTATTTCAGGTTTGTAGAGTCGTTTAATTGATAGTTCTTTCCCTGTTAGATTTCATCGATGTGTAGAGTACAGTACTTTAAATTCTTATGACAGCTACATAGGTACACTTGTATACCAAAATTCGATATTGAATTTAATATATTTTTTTAATATTTTCAAATTGTGGTTGTGAAAAGTAGAGGGAACCTAGGAACCTAATGTTCAGACACTCCGTTCTCATTTAAGACCTTTCCATTTCACACTTTCTAACGAAATCTAGGGGTATTATATGTTGAGTGGCGGAACCCAACGCCGAGCTTTGAAGCGTTACCAGAGCGAGGAAAATGATAATAGGAACCAAAGTCACAATTTAACAAAATTGAAATAAAACTACATACAAAAAAAAAATACATCTTATTTAGTTATTAGCGAATAGATCGCAGACTAATTATAGATACGGTAGCGATCGAACAAAACGCAGAGTTCTCGGGCGCATCGGCCAATTCGCCATAGACCCACTATTTTGCTTGAAATAAGTATAAAAGTAATGCTATCAATTGATGTATGAATATTTTTTTTATAACTACCGAGTATTTATAATATTAACACCTTAAGGTGTACAGGTTTTGAAAAAATACATTTGATGAAGAAAATATTGAATGTAATTTTATTAAGTACTAAATTAATATAATATAATTTTGTATTTGCATTAATTAAAATAACATTACCTATGTATTATTTATACATTGTCCATTAGGGCTGATGATGGTGAGAGAGCCTTATCTTGTTACAATACAAAAAAATAACGTGAAATTTTAAAAATAAATAAATAATCATACAAAACATCAAAAAACCAACATCAATTCACCGTATTATCTACTATTTTTTTTCCCAAATGACGTACTATTTTTTACATTATTCAAAAATATTTCAACTACTTAAAAATTTGTTTGTAAACGGTTATAATTCTTCTCCAGACTTTCTCTTTGTTTTTGCCTAGCTAAAATATAGTAAGAAAAGCGTATAGTCACCTCACTAATGTCAAATTAAAATAAAAAAAAGTAAAAAAAGTTGAAATTATACTTTTTATGTTATTGTAAACACAAAATTCGAAACCTACAGTATATATAGACAATAAAATCACAACAAAGTCCTTAAAAAAAACAAACAAAAAACAAATTAAAAAAAAATCTTTCTGGATTACGCTTTAAATGGCTAAATCAAATGACAGCGACGAGATTCATAGACGGTCGAACAGTAGCCAATTGTTTTTAATTGGCCGGAATAACATGCAGATTGGCGCTCAATTATGAATCTCACTAATAATGACGTGCTCAATTGACAATCAGGCCAAATCTATTTTGACAACTATCTACTATGTTGTTACGTTTGTATACTCGTACGTAGGTAGTTGCTTAAGATACTGCGTAAAATCTCTCTCAATCAACGGCGTACTGTACACTTTTTTGTGTGAAATCAGCTTTTTACTTGTAGGAGAGTAGGCAGAGGGAACCTAGGGTGAACTGTGAACTGAAGACTCTCCGGTTTCCACTCTTCGAGGCATTGTGTGAACTCTACCTCGCGCTTTGTCGCTATTGATTTCCTCAGATGGAAATCCAACCCATAACAGTCGCGTTTACATTCAAAAATAGTACCACTGTGCCATGTTAGAGGCCCTCTAACAATGGATCCTCCAAATTATATACGAGGTCACAATTATATTTGATCAAGCTAAATAATATATATTTTTTTCTGGTTTCCACTAGTAGTGGGTGTAGTATAACAATTATTTCATATATTATTATTATATTCGTATGTAGAAATTTTTGAGAATAACTTTAAAAAATATTTTTTTAAACAATTTATCTTTTTATTTATTATAATACAATAGCTTATGCTTATACTTTGTTATTTGCTTTACTAAATATTAATACTAAATATTAGATTAAAAAACCATGAAGCAATTCATTTATAATTGACAAATGTTTTATTATGTGAGTCTTAATCACTATATTATTATAAAATATATTTTTATTTTAACTACTTTTTATAATAAAGTGAGGCCAGTCGTGGTGCAGGGGCATAAGTGACATTTTTGACTTTAAAATTCAGCAGAAAATAGAGAATGGGGTTTCTTAACACTAGAATCTCTCCACCTTCCCTGCTGAGCGCGGGGTACAGAGCTAAAAAAATTAAATCATTAAATCCATCTCACATATTCATCGCGTAACAAAATTTACATATCACTAAACGATCATGTTAGCTATTAGTATATTTCGGAGCTCGCTCTCATAAATATCTCCTTAACTTGGTTAACCCCAAAATCACTGTAAATTATTATTGGAAGTTAACATTATTAAAATAATGAAAATGATAGCTGGAGGCCCCCATGCGTGCCCGCTCTCGCGAACGCCAGAACCACTTGGGGCGATTAAAAATAAGCAATAATTGGGGCGGCCGTTCACGCATGTAGACTCATTAAAACAATTAAATCTTGATTGAACTGAAATTATAGCTGTCGATTCTCAAAACATAATGCGATGGTGCTCTTAGGAATCTGCCCGAAAAAGATTAACGTTGAGTTTTTAATAAGAAACAATTATTTGTGTGTGTGTGTGTGTGTGTGTGTGTGTGTGCGTGTGTTTGTCTGTGTGTCTGTGTGTGTTCGTCCCACGTTCAAGTAGTCAGCTTGATTTTGGGTTGTGTAATTATCAAAAATTACAGACGACCGATTTTTTTTTCTATATAGTATATAGTCTTTGTCTTGTGGAAGTTTTTGTTGCGTCACCTAATAATGAATAATCATAGAGTGGCTGGTTTGTTTTTTGTAGCGCGTAGGTTTTATAACGAGGATTTGTGTTTATAACAATTTTTGTTTATTATTTTTCTAGTCTAAGTTTTATGTTAAAAGTACAAAAAAGTATATTCTAAATCTATAAAATCTCACAACCACAACAAACAGACGAAAATTTCGAAAATCGACGAAAATAAAATGACTAGCTATGATAAAATCAGTCGTGGCGAAGGGACACTGTAAATGCGACTTGTTGTGGGTTCGATTCCCTCTCGAGGAAATGAAATGTTAGTTTTTCCGTCGCTCTGGTGTGGAGACAAAGCGCGGCGTTGAGCTCCGCCATTCAACAAGCAATGCCTACAGAATTCGGTGGAAAATGGGGAATGGAGAAACTTAACACTAGATTCCCTCTTCCTACCCTGCTGTTTGCGGGATACAGCGTGATGCTAAGTACAAAAAGCAAAAAACAGATATCGATATGAACTTTATAACAACATGTAGGTACCATATTTAATAATTAACATATTATATTATTAAATAGTTAACATCAGCTTACATTATTAATAAATTTTTAAATATAACTACTATTCTATACACACGATCTTTATATGTGAAATAATAAGCTGTCTTTATAATTATGGAAAACACGTAATTATTTTAATTATATATCGACTCTCAAATTGCAATATCATCAACGAAGCAAGATTATTACTTAAGATTACAGATAATTATGTTTAGATATAATTTAAACTTTTATACGTATGCGTTAAATTATCGACATTTGTGTACTTAAGTAATTAAGTTATAATAGAATTACAATACCGAGGCCGTTGTGTCACAGTGCAAAACGTGTGACTAAATGCAAGGGTCGTAGGTACCATTCCCACTCGAGGGTGTGGATTATTTATTATTTTCGTTTCCTCGCTCTAGGAGGCAAATACATAGCATATCTTGAAAATTCAGCGAAAAGTGGAGAACGAAATCTCCGTACCAGGATCCCTCTGCTTACACTGCTGATATAGCAGACAGAGCGTGAAGGAAACGGAAATAAAAAATATATTTAATAGATATATTATATTATACGTACCTACATATTAGTTTACCACGCGAAAAAAAATCAAGGAGCTCTCATTAGAGTTGCAGTTGAATAATAATATTTATTTCTGACGAAAACGATTTTGTTAGTACGGAAATGTAATAGCAATTTATATAAAGCGAACCAGCCACGAAGCCACTGCAGTAGCTACATCATTACGGTCTACATACATATTTACATCTTATGATATTTTTAATTCAATTTCGCCGCGAAACTTCGAAACCTACCCCGTTGAGTGTTGAAAGCTATCCAATTTGCGTAATACTGCCAAAATATCTCATTTCTACGCTGACTTCGTACATGTAACGCCAAAACGAAATACAAAACTCGATACTTAAATAAAAAAAACATCTTGCCCAAGCGCAATAAAGTCGGTATTCGAACGAGTGACCCGCGACGTAGGGCCGTTCGGAAATAAATCTCAAATGGAGTTTTGGCAATACCATAATGCGAAAGTGGTCTGTTCGAGCTTTTGACTCTATGAAAATAAAAAAAAAAAAACGCGATACTCGGAAAACGATAGAAAAAAAAGGGGAAGCATTTACATTTTTCATATACTTTTTATTTACGGTTCGATAAATATGCGTAAAGCGATATTTAGAGCATCGGCACTTTGCCGATTAGTAATGGGTTTGCGGGAATTACGTCGCTTTGTGATGTTACCCTTTCAGCTTTGAGGCTGAATGTTTCAGAGGCTGGGGTTCAACCTGAATGAACGTTGCTACTCTCAGGTAGCTAGGTATATTTTCTTTGAATTTTTTATATTTATATTGGAATGTAATTATGATTAATTCATTGTTAGATAAAACGATCTATCAAACATAGATTTATAAACATTTTTAAGGATCAAAATACTGTACCAAATATGCAAAAACCGAATATGTTACATACTCTTTTAAGTTAAAAGTAATTTAGTTTTGGTCATGTTTTATTTTTGGCTTTGATTTATGCTGTACCCCGCATATAGCTAAGTAGGCAGAGGAAACCTGGGAATTTAGCGTTAAGACGCTCCGTTCCCGTAATTTTTAATAATAGGTACTTATGCCATCGCCACTGTATAAGATTTCGAATTTATTACTATGAACGCCGTAAAAATAGTTAAAAACAATAAATACAATATTAAAAGGAAAAAAATAAAAGGAATTCTTATCAATATCTTTGTTTACACGTAGTCTATCTAGAGCGGCAAGGGGAAAATAATTGCCACTATCGGGATACGAATCCACAATTATCACGACGCCCAATGACCTCATTTATACTCTCAACAACATATATTACCACTGGCCGAACATTTAAATAGTTCCCAAATACCTAAAATTAGTAACTCATTAGAACGACTAAACGAAAAATCAAATCTCCAACAACATCTTGATTAATCTCCATTGTAACAACTTAACCGAAAGGGTTACAAATCAATCCCACCTTCCGCCAGGTTCCACCCTCGGCATGCGTCTCACGCGCCGCACTAATAAGGCGATGAATGAATTGCGCCCACAATAAACAACTACACCGTGTTAGGGAACGCCGCGCCAATATTAATTATGTTCACCTATTATATTGTTCTATGATATGATATTGTTTTATAGAGATGATATTGCGTTAGTATTTCTTTGTTAGGAGAGTGTGGGGATTTATCGTGTTTTTACATTGTGGCGCAGTTAGCGAGCAGCGGATATGCGCGATGAGTGTGTGTTTAATTCTGGCAGTGATTTTTTTTTCGTAAGTTCTGGAGGAAAGCTTTAAAATGTTTATTTTTTATTTTTTTTTATAGTATCTCACTGTATCTCGCAACATAGCACAGGCGTTAAAAGGAACCTAGAGTTAACGAACTCCATTCCCTACTTTCCGCCGAATTTTGGAGGTGCGTGTTACGTGGAGGAACTCAACGCAAAGATTTGCTGTGTTGCGTGGAAAATGAAAATATTAAATATTTTATTACTCCGAGTGCAAAATGAACCCACAACTGTCGCATACAGTCATACTCTTGTGCTACCGGAACACAATGGCCTCGACGTAGTTTTAAAAAATCCCAAATACTCCTAGATAGTATATTTTCTCTTTATATTGTATATTTTTTTATTTTATATAAATTGCCTCTGCCTACTCCACAAAAAAACTGCGGGATACGGCGTGCAGCTAATAAAACGCGATGATTATGTATTTGCCTTTCACTCAGATAAATATATAAAATATATATATATTTAATTTTTCACGTATTTATTTGAAGACAGTACCGTCTTCAAACAGTGCTCATATGAGTTCTCCCTGAACTTATATATTCACAAAGTGAGACCCGTAAAGATGAAAATGCTTAATAGGTCCAAGACTATGGAATCTTTACACAGCTGTACTAAGTATGTAATTAGTAAATAAATAAATCAGCTTCACGCTGTATCCCTCACACAGCAGGGTAGGCAGAGGGAAACATAGTGTTAAGACACTCCGTTCCCCACTTTCTGCCGAATTCTGGAGGCATTGCGTGTTGAGTGGCAGAACTCAACGCCGCGCTTTGCCTCGACACCAGAGCGAAGAAATGGAAATATTAATGTAAGTAAATATTTCATCTCCTCGAGTAGGGATCGAACCCAGAACCAGTCGGTTTTACAGTCACACTTTGTGCCGCTGCGCCACGACTGGCCTCGAAAGTAATTAGTAATCGTTCATATTATAACTTAATGTTAATAAATCCAACAGACTAAATAAATAAAAATGATAAGTGAATCATGTTGTCTATTGTGACTGACTCTTAATGAAAGTAAACTGTTACATTCAAAAAAATATTTTTTATAATTATATAAAACTCTTTAAACGACTTCGAGTATAATAACAACAGAACAACCTCCCTTATTTATTAAAAAAAATATAAACGTAAAAAAAAATCTGTCTTCTCTATTTCATTCTCAGCCCAAACACATTACACCAGTAGTGTAAACTCATTTCTCTCTCTCTCTTTCTCCTGTACAACCAACACCACCACCAACCGCCATATGTTCACAGGTTTAATTCCGCCTCATCTCTACTCGTATATGAACGATGACCCCTTTATTACTTATTAAGGAGCTCCAGCCGGCCTTGCCCTCACCGCGTTATTTATGTTGTCTAATAATAATTTGTATTAAATCTTCGCTGCCGCTGGACAAACAGGATTTGTTAGCTTTTGTTGTCGAATCCTTACCGCCTTGCGGAAAATGTCGTCGGACGTAAAAATATAGATACAAAAACTTCCCCTCGGACCCAATTCTTGTTTACTTGTGGGAGTATTTTGAAGAATGTTGTTATTTTTGTAAAAATATACGTGTGAATGTTCTTGTTGTCAATGCAGAGTTGTTCAATGTCAAATGTTTTAGCTTTTTTTTATATCTAAATGTAGGTGAGAGTTTAAAAATAGTATGTTGTGTGTTTAACGAATAATTGTTTAAATGTTACCCGTGAAGTAATATAAAAAAAATATATAAATTGCGGCCAGTCGTGGCGCAGCGGCACGAAGTCTGGTTGTGGGTTCGATCCCTACTCGAGGAGATGAAATATTTACTTAAATTTATATTTCCATATCTTCGCTCTGGTGTCGAAGTTAAGCGCGGCGTTGAGTTCTGCCACTCAAAACGCAATGCCTCTAGAATTCGGCAGAAAGTGGAGAACGGAGAGTCTTAACACTAGGTTCCCTCTGCCTACCCTGCTGTGTGCGGGATACAGCGTGAAGCTGAATAAATTGATAAAATGTTTCTGCTCATTATCAGGTAGTCGGTGAGTAAGAAGAAGGTAAGGCACATTTCACCAGATTTTGCCTATTTACCTCACAATAAAAATTTAGTTACGGTTACATTAAGCAACTTAAATGTTTCTTGTCATATCTCTTCTGTCTTGTCCAGTTAAAATTAAATTAACAAATCTGGCCTAACAAGTCTTCCTTAGCTTACACGTATCAAGCATAAACTATAAAATAAATCAATTTACACAGATTCATAATCTTTTATAAAGTTGAAGGTACACAGGTTGAAGATAAAAGACTGTACAGATATACATCTACCTATATTTTTCGGCAAAAATAAAAAAAAAATTAAATCATTCCAAATCACATGACACTATCACAAATTTAACTGTCACAATAGACTGATTGTTGCAAAAATAATAGTACCCAAATGACGAATTTCCCATTATTAAGTCGCGGTAACGTGCCAACCCAATTGCTGTATTCGCATTCAATCTAAAGCAACGTGAAAAATCGCTATAAAAGTATTACTTTTTTAAATTGTTCCTCCATTAAAACGTATTGCATTTTACGGGGCACGCTAGAGCCGTCAAGTTATTTTTGAGAAAATTACAAGACGAGCCCATTCCAGCTAGGGAAGTAAGTTATTTAACTTTAACAGCAGGGTAGGCAGAAGGAACCTAGTGTTAATACACTCTTTTAACAACTTTCCGCCGATTTCTTGAGACATTGCATATTGATTGACGGAACTCAACGCTGATCTTTGGCTCGTTGTCGATAACGAGAGACAAAATTAATTTATTAAATATTTCATTTCCTCGAGTGGGAATCAAACCTGACACGTTAACAGTGTCACTTGCGCCACGATTGGTCTCAAATGGCTGGCCTGGCCTCTTGTAATAATTAAAGAAAATCAGCTAAACATTAAATTACAGAACGGTGCCACGACAAACGAGTCCGGGACACACCAAAAAATCCAGAACGGCCCGGTCAACGAACGGTACAACACATGACAGAGCGGAGTGTAAATCTTATGTCCTTATCTGCGTCCAATTCGCATACATTACTGCTTGAAGACTCTGCGGGCGACAACATTTACATTTTAAACGCCGGCCGATAATTACTATTGGCTTTAATTATTTACCCGGTGAGAGTGATGGGGCCAGTCGTGGCCCAGGGGCGCAACGTGTGGCTGTAAACGCAACAGGTTGTGGATTCGAATCGTACTCGAGGAAATTAAATAATAAATATTTTCGTTTCTTCGCTCTGGTATTGAGTTCCGTCCTCCAATTCATCTAGAATTCGGCAGAAAGTAAGAAGCGAAGTGTCTTAACACTAGGTTCCCTCTGCCTCCCCATGCGGGATACAGCGTGAAGCTGAAAAAAAGCGACGATGCGTGGGGAATGTATACTAATTTGTTTTGTTAATCTAAATTACGGGATATTATGCGTTGAGATCGCACTTATGCGGGTTTATTGATAAGCTGAGCTCTTACAATCAGCTCGTTAATTTTAAATGCTCTTACTTGATTTATAACGGTGGGGACGCATCGATAAATAATTGATCTTTACTACACCAACATAACCAGACTAATATATGATACAGAATAGTATAACTTAAAGTTATGTTTAATTCATGAGTGTGGTTATCTATGAATATACCAGACCAGGACACCAGTCGTGGCGCAGGAGTACAAAGTGTGACTGTACTCGATAGATTGTGGGTTCGATTCCCACTCGAGGAAATTATAATATAGATATTTAACATATCCATTTTGTTCGCTATAGTGTCGAGGCAAAGCACGGCGTTGAGTTCCGCCTCTCAACACGCATGCTTCCAAAATTTGGCGGAAAATGGGGAACATTAGGTTCTCTCTGCCCATTAGCGTATCCAGATACTTTTGGGACCTAGACTGTAACTTTGAACAGCTAATGTAAATGCTGTTTTTTTAATTTTTCAGGTCAAATTATGGGCATCAGACTTTCCTGAGGTGGGCCAGGACCACCCTCCTTCCCAACTTTCTACGCCCATGCCTCTGCCTACCCCGATATGTGCGGGATACAGCGTGACGCTAAAAAAAGTCTACAAATATTTATAAACATGATAAAATAACAAGAGTTTAAAGCAAGTTAAAAAAAACCATTACTCAAACACTGCTTGAACAACTTTCAGCGCTTTAAATCGCAAGCGTCAATTTAATTTTTAATTATGGAACTGCCTAACGATACGAACACCTTGGGAGTTGCTGTGTAAAAACGATTTACGTAAAAATTGCGTTATTCTATTAACAACTTTATATCATTAAACATAATAATCAGTTTAGCTCAGCAAGTTTATTATGCAGATCTTAAAAACAGCTTAAATTAGCATCTTCAAGTACCAAGCCTGTCGGCGGTCATCAAGCTTCGTGTTTAGTGAAGACCTATCCATAGCATTTAGTGTTGTTTTATTTATATTTTATAGTTAGTTAGTTAACAAGTTTACGTACCTAAATGTTTAATATTGTTGATAATTGGGTACTCCAATAAAACGAGACGTCTGTCTGTCCGGTACGTTTCTCGTGCAAGTGATATTGTGTATTGAAATCGAATTAACTTTTTTTAAAGCTGTATACATATTGGTCTTAATCTGCATATTAAAATATTTTTTAACTATAACTTAACGTTTTACGTACAATGCGACGTACTTTTCAAGGATAATCGTTAAAAATACTCGTTTAAGACGGAAGACAGAAAAAAATGAGTATTATGATAACATAATAATCAACTAAAAACAAAAATTACAAAAAGCAAGCGTTGATTTTTTTATAATCTCTAAAATGTCGTAATTCTGTCATATTGCTGAAAACAATATGGACTTATCCAATCCACAATGCTCAAGAAATTTTATAATGTTACTAAAAAGAGCTTCCAACAAAAGCAATGTCCGCTCGATTACAAACACGAATATGATCGAACACAGAATGTAAATGAAAACTCGCCTCATCACGTTCAAAATTGAAATCCTTCGTTTACTCACTAATGTCGGCCGCGCTCGCATTGTCTTTGTCTTATTATATCGCCGGACCAACTATTATACGAATTATATTTAATTCAGATCCAACTCTATAGTAATGTTCACCGTTTTGCTGCTCTAATAAATTATAAGGAAACCAATTATCCAGACCAAATCTTTGTAATGAGACCCCAAGTCATAATTATGGGTTTTGTACTTTAGAATCCTGGCGATGTTTAACGCAACACAACATTGTATGTAACACCACGAGAAATACATAATTACCCATAATGACACCGTTAGCATTCAAGTTACATTTAGTACCAACAATTTGAACATAAAAACGTTTTGACCACAACAAGCGGAATTATAACCATAGTTACACCTATCTCCGAAATAAATTAACGTAAAGAAACGCGTCCATTAACAGCTATAAATGCGGTTACGCAATACAACAGATGTCCGGCTGAGGGATTTTTATTAGAAACGTGATGTCTGTATTCGTGCCGAAATCGGTGAGGATCCAGGGCGTTGCGGCGGCGTACGTGAGCGCCGCGACACCTTCCGGCCCGGTGTGAAAATTATTAGTTTTTTGATCACTCAATAACCCAATCTGTAACGT
>JAATLQ010033199.1:32795-49736 GCA_013421005.1 Heliconius erato x Heliconius himera | reverse complement strand
ACCTATCTCCGAAATAAATTAACGTAAAGAAACGCGTCCATTAACAGCTATAAATGCGGTTACGCAATACAACAGATGTCCGGCTGAGGGATTTTTATTAGAAACGTGATGTCTGTATTCGTGCCGAAATCGGTGAGGATCCAGGGCGTTGCGGCGGCGTACGTGAGCGCCGCGACACCTTCCGGCCCGGTGTGAAAATTATTAGTTTTTTGATCACTCAATAACCCAATCTGTAACGTGTAATTGCTCGTTTGGCGGTTTTAAATCCGACGAAATGATAATTTCTCGGTTTCTTCCCACCCTTTGTGACGGTTAAACCGATTTCCTGCGTCGAACGTGAAAACTTAACTTATCGGGCTTAATCCCCTATCGAGGTTTTAATGACATTTCCATGGAACGTATACCACAACAAAACAACAAAACAACAAACCTGACCGAAGATGGTTAGCCGCAAATCATAGAAAGATTCCCTGCATTGATAAAAATAAATGACGAACGAGATTACGAAATCAATATGAAATTGCATTTCCTAATGTCAATTGTTAGTTACAGAGTGCAATAAAGTTCCAATAATCATGATATGGAATAATTTCTGGGCGATGTGGCCGCGGTGCGTGGTCTCCCTCTGCTCGAGGCAGGTGGGTATCGCCCTCTCTGTCGTGGCCCGAGGATCGCACGGGGTATGATGAACTCGGTAATGATCCAATCAGAAGTGAAGTGCATCAAGACTCGCCGCTGTGAGAATGCGGTTGAGGGTGCAAAAACTGTGAGCACAGATTAGAATTAAACTGACCGTCGGTTTTTGTTTTACACCACGTCATGGACTCACGATACGACTAATTATAACAGCCACTAGTTTATTTTTTTTAATCATATAATATAAGTATTTTATTTAATTATCTATTATTATATTTAGTACAGAGAGAAGCATTTTAGATTTTTTTTTAATCTAATTAAATATTTCTACGTTCAGTTTCAAATAGAAACGTCAATATAATTTATCGTGTAAATTCCTGACATTAAGTTTAAGCTTTTAAGCCAATTTTTGGAATTAAAAAATAAGTAATGTTCTCAAAGCACTGGCTGTTACGTTTCTGTGATGGCTTGTAATTATTTTAAATGTCCCGCGTGCGCCGGCTCAGACGCGCTCCGGGCAATCCGCGCGTGATCGAAACACTATATTGAACTTGCACAAAATTAGCCATTGTTTTGACATTTATTTTAATTGAAATAGAATGAGAATTGACTTCGTTGTGGCTCCGTTGAGAAGTACTATTGGGGGTTCGGTTCTTTCTCACTTCATAATTAGATACTAATTCGAGGTATATATCGTCTTTGTTTGAAGTGCACAAACGTGGGACTGTAAAGGCTGTGGATTTGATTTCCATTCGGAAGAATGAATTATTATTTATTAATATTTTTATTTCGTAGCTCTGGTAACGGAGAAATGCCTTAACAATTCGGCAGAATATGGAGAACGCAAGTGTCTTACAGTAGGTTCCCAGGTTCCCAGCGTGAAGTAGAAATAAAGTGATGATTAAAGGTTAGTTATCACGATCTACATTGTTCTGTGTTATCAGCTTATCTTTTCTTAATACCTAAGCAGCGTTGAGCTCCATACGTAGATATCTTTTCGCTATCAAAATACTATGTCAATCTAATTTTATACTTTTATTTTATCTATAGCTAACCTCGGAACAGTTGTACAAAAAATACAACTTATATCTGTTGTTTTTCAATTTTTGTTCGAGTGTTGATTTTCATTTACAATGGCGAATTTGCAAAAACTAAGGATACCAAATATTGAAAATGAAGTAAGTGTTTTATGTTTTTTTTTTATTTATGTGCATTCACATAAATCACTTTAAAATCCTCATTTAAAATTATAATTTAAAGACATATTTTCCAAGTTTATTTTGTAATTTGTTGATTTAATATCTTAATATTTCCGTTGTGTAAATAATGCTTAAGATATAATATTGTGGTTGGTTAGCACTAAAATATTATAATAATATTAATACTATAGTTATAGGAAAATAAATATTCTAACGTGGTTTATCTATGTTTAATAATGTACCTACTTATTACCAAGTCCATACTACCGTACAAATCTGATGCTAACATTTACATTAACATTTTACATACATTTTAATATATCTAAATTTTATACATATTTAATAGGTACGTACGTATACGTATATATATCGAACATAATTATCTTTGATGCCAGTGGAGGCACAGGGCGCAAAAGCGTGCGGTTGTCAATGCTACAGGTTGTGGATTCAATTCCCACTCGAACTTCGCTATGGTAAAAAAGCAAACGTAGCGTTGAGTTCCGCCACTCAACACGCAATGAATCCAAAATTTGTCGAAAGTAGGGAACGAAATTGACTTAATGGAAACGGAGTATCCTAAGTTGCCAGGTTCCTTCTGCCCACCCTGCTATGTGCGATACGGCTTGAAACTAAAAAATATATGTTTATTATAGGTACAGCCAAATATCTCAGTTCCTTAATCCGACATTTATTACAAGTTAAAGTTAAATATTTCAAAAACCGACCTTTTAATTCACATTGCAATATTTCAATTTAGCACAGTCATCTTTAAGTTATCCAGGTTGTCATTTCCGATGTTAGTACAGACTATTATATATTTATTATTTATTTATTAGGTATTTCAAAACATTCGAGAACATTTTTTGCTAAAAGAGAAGAATTATTAGTTGTTAAGTAGATACGTGTGACCAAGGCCTTGTATATTTTACGAATCTTTAAATACTTTGAGAACAAGCTATATAAATTGGCATATAAATTACTAGTAGATATTTTGCCATGGTTTGCGTACGATTTTGTAGTTTGGTTTGAGTTAGAGAATGATTCAAAACTTAGATGGTGGTTCATCTGCATTATATTAAGAACCGAATGCCAATTTCCTGGAACGACTATTAAAAAAATTTAAACTTTAAAAAATAATAAATAAACAATTTAAAAAAATAATTATATATTTCGAGTACGATAGATTATACTTATACATATACTGATTGAATGCTAACAAAATAGTGTTAAGACAGAGTGTACCTTTATATCGAGACCTAATAAAAATATGTATTTTTTCCGTAAATATTGGAATTTATGAACAAAGAATCGATCACGTATACCCTATACATTTTTGAACATGAACAATAAATTGTACTCTATAGAGTTACCAGGTGACTATACCTTACAATAAATACATTTATATTAAAGACGTTAAAGAATTATTGACAAAATTGTAACATTTAATCTCCTAAATTCCTATTTATATAAGTATACAATTTTAAGAAAACGTGACGTAAGTTTTAATTTTTGTATTAAAATATAAATTACAAAGATAAAATATTTCTTTTCTAACTCGATTCTTTCTTCTAGTTCCAACGCACCACAAAAAGTGTTCAAGCAGATCGGTGAGGCAGTGAATGGTCGGTCACGGCCAAGGCCAAACCGAGATACGATAGATTCGAATTTGATCGACTTCTAATATAAATATATTCAGAAAATAGCTTACCTTTCACCAAACAATACATCAGGATATTGTACCAACTTAAATGTACTATTTGTAATTGTATTTTCTTATTGAGCGTTGAACAAAGTGAGTGTTAATACTTAAGTTAGATAAACGGTTTACTAAATAATAACTACTTACGAAGATTGTGGTAAAGTTTGTGAAAGCAAAATGATGAGTACCGTTTTACGAGAAATTGTTGCTCAAGCTTCTATAGAATCTCAGCATCGTAAGGTTTGTATATCTTATTAGTTTTCATTATCTTCTTCATCAGTTTATTTAAAGTAACTTTGAGACCCAAATATCTAACTATTATTTGAAACTCTTTGAATTTTGACTTTGGAGCTACTGCCAATGTCCTCAAAGTGTATGAATAAAGTACTTAAATGTAAAAAATGATTCTTATGACTTCTATTAAAAATATTATACATTTATCATAATTATCAACAACACAATAAATCAAAACAGTTTTTTTATAATATAAATAAAAATCTTAGGACTAACTAACGTTCTCCATAAACGGTTTGCACCCTTTAGAAGCAATAATAAACTTGACATTGACATTATTGGCAAATTGACAGCTCTCAAAATCGTTTTGTAGCATAATTTTGTATAAAACCATCAACAATTGTGATAAGAATCCAGTTTTAATTGATAAAAATTGAATAAAAACATACAGTGGCAACGTTTAAAAGTACTAACTTAGCATTGAGGTTATAAAATTAAGGTATTTTAATTTCTCAAAATATATTCAGTCAATGTTTATATTTATTTATTTCATCACATACTATTATCTTTTTTATCATGTAACATCACTACAAACTTGCAATAAGTGTTTCAAATCTGATCTTCACTCTTATTATATCAAGGAATATCAACAAATCTGCCTAGTTAATGGATACTATGCCATAAATAGTCACCCAAGTAAAATTTCTCCACCAAATAAAATAGAGAATGAAGATATGGCTAATAATTCAGGATTGCATAGATTTTATCGCCCAAGAAGCGCATTAGCCCGTGCTTTATATGAAAAACAACGAAATGATAACCAACTTGAGGAACTTGACAAAAATCAGGTAAGATAATAAAATATCATACATCCTTATAAAATAGACAAATGCTTATTGATCATTATTTGATACATTTACTTAGAAAGAATTAGTATTTTACTTATATTCTCAGTTTTATGAAATACTCCGCCCCAAACAGAAATATTTTTATAAAGTAAGTTCTTTGATTTTCACGATTACTACACATTTTCAATGAAACTATTTTAACAGGATTAATCGCGTATATTTAAGATTATACATTTTGGAAACCCAATGTTTTGAACACTTTGCAGTAGTTTGTGGTCACGGGTCTACCCGTAAAAAATGCTAAATCTTAAATATATGCGATTAATCTGGTTAAAACAGTTTCAATTAAAAATATTCTTATACCTGTAAAACGTACAGTTCCTTGAGGAACAAAGATTATCTTTCTTTATTGGCATCACACCATTTCCCGCACATAGAGGGGACTTGAGTACCTAGTGTTAAGACACTCTGTTCACATTAAGACATGTCTAGTTTCCACTTTCCACAGAATTCTCTCATTCAGCTGAACTCAATGCAGCAGCTTACCTTGTTACTTAAGTGAATAAATGAAAGTATTAAATATTAAAACCATGCAAGTACTTCAGTCAAACCACCAAAGAACTAATTAGGAGTAGTAAAGTTATTTTGTATGTATTATAGTAGAAATAAGTGGGAGGAATATTTATATCTCTTTAAATTGCTTAAAAATATTGGCAAGTCTAGAATTATTATCCATTAATATCTAGAATGTACTGATAGAATCATTTTGAATTTAGTTTCGGTAGAGAGAAGAGCTTGGACAGTGGACATGTGTTGGTATTATTGGGGTGCATTTGAAGGGGGCCACTTAAACCTACACTTGTGTCACCAGTCCCAGGCACTTCTCTTAGCTCTACACTCTGCAACAATAACCTGCATTCTAAATCCATACATATAGCATCACATTAAAGTCTGCCCCTCAACAAAGAACTGAAAGTGTGGAATAGAAGTATCTTATTGGGAATGTAATGTCTTAAGACTAGATTCCTAGGTTCCTCCTGCATATCCAGCTATGAGCAGGATGCAGCATTCAGTAAAAAAAGTAAAAATTACTTTTTATGTAAAAAAAAATATACAAAATTGGATTTTAAAGAAGTAAGATATAAATCACTTTATGTTTTCTTTATCATACATATATGTTATTCCTAAATATTTCTAAATAACTATAACACAAAAAAAGTAAATGGTGTAGTATTGTGATGTTTCTTATAAAAAAAAATATTCATAGTCACAATATCTATACATTCTTATGATAGACTAGCGAAACACTCGGCTTGGCCCATTTGAACTACACAATTAGTTATTTAAATTACTTTCATGTTTTAATAACAATATTATTTTCAAGACAATATCAATACATTGAAAACTTAAGTTTTAGCCAATTTAATTAAATTATTATTTAGTAGCAACTTTTCTAACAAAATACATTGATACTGAACTTAAAATTTTTTTGAAACAATTTAAATAAACAACTTATATGCATATTATAATTACTAAATATTAAGGGAATTTTGCTAAAAATACAATAATGTAAAACAGACTAACCAATAAACAAATGTTAAGATATTTATACATTATCTAAAAAAATATTCTATAGATTTAATTTTTCTTAAAACTTTAATATTTATTAAAGTATTCTGATAAATTTTCGATACTACTATAAACTAGTACTACTAGTACTAGACTAGTATAAACCAAAGTGGAATAATAATATTATTCTATAGTTCAAATTCTGGGGTTCACCTATTCAATTTCTATTGATGCTTGGCTAACTTAGATTGGACAAATAAATTATACTTTATTGCAATAATAATAATTAATATTAATCTATAATAATATTATAAAGCTGAAAAGGTTGTTTGATTGAATGTACTGATCACAGGGACTACTGGTTCGCATCACCAATAATTTGAAACAAGTACTTGTGGTCAAAGTTGCCTAGTGTACCTATTGTATCATTAAACAGCTCTCAGATATTTACATTTGATCTAGAGTCTTAAAATGCATAATTACTGGTTTGTTTTTAAACAATGAGTGTAATTTAACTAAATAAATAGCAAAATAAAATATTTTCTATTCTATTTACAAAAAAGTTATTGATTTCAAGTAAAATTATATAAGTCTTATAAATAACTTTTTTTAAATATTTTTTGTTATATTATCTCTTTTGTTCTCCATACCATACAAAGAGGCTAAGAGATTTATTTACCTCTGGCAAGCTCAGTATATCATATTCAAAAAACTGAACTGTAATTTGTGTTCACTTGTCTAATTAACGAGGCCAGTTGTGGCGCAGCGGCACGAAGTGTGACTGCAAAACAAACTGGTTGTGGGGTCGATCCCCGCTCTGGTGTCGAGGCTAAGCGCGGCGTTGAGTTCTGCCACTCAATACGCAATGCATCCAGAATTTGGCAGAAAGTGGGGAACAGAGTGTCTTAACACTAGGTTCCCTCTGCCTACCCTGCTGTGTGCGGGATACAGCGTGAAGCTGATTTTTTTTTTTTTTTAGCACTCCGTTCCCCATTTTCTGCCGAATTCTGGAGGCATTGCGTGTTGAGTTTCAGAACGAAGAAATGGAAATATAAATTTAAGTAAATATTTCATCTCCTCGAGTGGGGATCGAACCCACAACCAGTCGGTTTTGCAGTCACACCTTGTGCCGCTGCGCCACGACCGGCCTCACTGCTGAAGCTGATTTGATTTTGATTTTATCTAATTAATATATAAGAAACTATGTGATATGACAACAGTTTATATATTATTGGACGGTTCGATGTTGAATTCTAAGCATAGTTCTTTTTATTATACACATATAGATTTTTTTTTTAATTTGTTATGTATTTTTTAGAAGTATAATGGTATCACATGCATGTCTTTCCACTAAAATATTATTTTAAAACTAAAAAAAAATGTAAAAATCTCTATCATCTATCATATTGTGGGCTCTAATTAAAATTGAAATTTCTTATAGACCTTCCTTGATATATTAAAAATCTCTTTACATTCAAAGATTCACAGCATATGCATATGACTAGAGTATTTTATGTAAACAGTCCCTTCTCATCATTAATGATTATGTTTTGAGAACAATTTTTGCAAATCACTTCTATGTAACATTTGTTTGTTCGAAAATATCTGAAGCTAGTTCTCTCTCTATGTCAAGCAACCAACGGCTTAAACCCTTGTCCCAACCTTTTCGAGTGTGTTTTTTTAAATATTTTTAAATGTATTTTTTATAATAATTTATATTTAAAAATGTAAATTTAATTTCTCTTATGTAATAAAAGTATATAATGTGTTCCTATTGCATTAAGTCTCCCTACTCTAATTTACACTCCCGAGTGTTAATGAAATTCTACTATGGAGGGATATCTATTTAGCGGGGGTACTTCGACAAGTTGTCCAGATTTACATTTTACCCAACATTTATGATGTC
This sequence comes from Heliconius erato x Heliconius himera, assembly GCA_013421005.1. Lineage (NCBI taxonomy): Eukaryota > Metazoa > Arthropoda > Insecta > Lepidoptera > Nymphalidae > Heliconius > Heliconius erato x Heliconius himera. The sequence goes on along the minus strand of JAATLQ010033199.1, from coordinate 41,645 downwards.
TTTTTGTCATTTTTAATAAGATTTTTTAGGGTACCGTACTTAAAAAAAAATGGAACCCATATAGGATCACTTTGTTGTCCGTCTGTCAATACCGTTTATCTCGAGATCGTGTGGAGGTATCAAGTTGAAATAAATACCAAATATTCAGGTCTATAATTGAAAGTACAGAAAAATAAAGTTTCTAAGTCAACGCAGTCAAAAGATACGAGCATTTATGTTGCATTTCATATAAAATTCGATGCGTCATCTAAACCTATAGGATATATCCACTACCTTCATTTTTTAAATTTGATAAGAACTTCCTTTTTTTTAGCGTTTGCTGTATCCCGCACACATCAATGTAGGCAGATGGTTAAGACACTCCGCTTTCCATTTGCCGCCGAATTGTTGAGTGGTGGAAATCAAAGTCCCGCTTTCGCCTTGACACCAGAGTGAAGAAATAAAAATATTAAATATTTCATTTCTCCGAGTGAAAATCGAACCCATAACCTGTCGCGTATACAGTCACACTTTATGCCCATGTGCCACGAATGGTATCAAGTAACACTTGCAATATAAGTCCGAAAAATGGAACTTCATGTTTATATGACAGATAAAAACTATTACAAATATAGAAAACTGTATCTCATTTTATACAAAATAAGTTCATAAGCCCGTAAACTTAAGTTAACAATGTATATAAATCGCACACCCCGTTGATCTACAACTCTCAGATTGGTAAATACGGAACCCCTAGTGACTCGTACTTAATCGTTTTTTTTTATTTACTACGTAAATAAAATATATATATATTATAATTAAATTATGTTATATAATAATAACAATTTATTTTTTATCAATTGTAGATTGATAGCCAAACTCATACAGGTAATAGAGGTGCAACTATTTTACACCATAGAGCATGAGCCGAAGTCCCACCTATTTTACTATTAAGTTGTAGAATTTTTCCATTTTAAGATATTTTTATTACAACATGTTGGTGACTAATTCACAAAAAAAAAATCTGTAACGTATCTGCGACGGTCGTGGGTTCACCTCGATCGAGTCAAGAGACGAAGAAGACGCTAGGTGAAAGTAAAAAAAAACATATTTTTTTAAGTTAACTGTTAACATTACATTCATCCATAGGCAAATTGACGATTTTCATAAAAAAAACAATTAAAAAAAAAGGTTACCGTAAAAAATATAACAATATATCATAACCCTCAAAAGTTGATTAACTTACGTCGCAACAACCAGAATTGGGACTGCCATCTGTACCGTAGATAGTAGAAGATAGGTACATAGATAGATAGATACATGCAATCGGGACTCACGTGTGCTTCGGTAACGAGGATATATTTGCGTATGAAAAACACGAAATACCTCTGAATTGTGGAGGGAATAAGACATTCAACCCGCCTGCCCCCCCTCCTTGCCCCCCTCGACCCTTTTAACTTTCATCTCTGCCGAGTGCTCGGTCCACATACTTTTGTTCTATTTGATCAATGTTATTAAAATGTCGCGGGCTGCGAGATTACAAACAACTGACTATGTTATAAGCCGATTTACAGTAATGGTCGGCCGAAATTGTTATTAGTCTATATAACGTTGTGTCAATTTTAATTCAAGTGGGTACTTTTAAATTCGTAAAATGTCACATAAACAAAAACTCTAACTTAAAAGCTCTAAATATTTAATTATATATATAGCTGGAAATATATTTTTAAAATAGATTGTAGGGCAGACATGCGTAGAGTTCCATTGTCTCTTAAATTCGTGGAAAATGGAGAGCGGAGTGTTTATAATACTAGGTTTGCTCTATCCATCCTGCTAAATGCGGTATACAACGTAAAGCTAAATAAAATAATAATATAATAATTTGAATATATACAAACATAAAAATACAAAATTTATATATTTACTATATGTTAAGTAAAAGTAACAAAAAAAAAGTAACAAATAACGATCAACCAATAGCACTTCGAGTGTGTTCAAGTTTTATTAGGCACATATGCCCACAGAGTAGTTGAGCACCGCGCACTGACAATCTCGAGAGAGTCACACGATCTTCGCCATCATCCGTAATCACTGCTATCCATTCTGTTAAAACCACCCGAGAATAAATTAGTTAAGTAGACGTTTCCGTTAATCGTCGGTCGGTCGGTGCCGGGCGGCCGCTCTAAATGATTTAATTTATACTTCTAAACGAGGCCATTGAGGCCAGTCGTGGCGCAGCGGCACGAAGTGTGACTGTGAAACCGACTGGTTGTGGGTTCGATCCCCACTCGAGGAGATGAAATATTTACTTAAATTTATATTTCCATTCTCTGATGTCGAGGTTAAGCGCGGCGTTGAGTTCTGCCACTCGACACGCAATGCCTCCAGAATTCGGCAGAAAGTGGAGAACGGAGTGTCTTAACACTAGGTTCCCTCTGCCTACCCTGCTGTGTGCGGGATACAGCGTGAAGCTGATTTATTTTTTATTTATTCTAAACGAGGACATTTTCGGTCTCATGCAATGATGGGGTGATTGTGTTGTGATTGCTTGCGCTTCCTACGAAGGCATCCTTTACGAACCAATTCGGAGACGCTAACAGCCTATTAGAATACACTTGCTGGATTATAACGTATTAGGTGCTGCAGCTGGTGCTGCCGTTTTATTATATAAGTAATTGGCCGGACCAGTGGAAAGGGGATGTCCTATTTGTCAACCCTGAAAGACATAATTTATAGTGATTTAAAAAAATGTTCTTTCTTAAGAAATGTACTCTTTATCACTTCACATATTTCTAAAAGTAAAAATCAAATAAGCTTAAAATGGGTCAAAAAAAATTAATCGCTGTAATCAAACAAATGCTATTCCCATCAAAAAACAATAAATATACTCAATATAAACTCAAAATAAACACAATATATAAGAATCTCTCTCTGAATCTCATAAGAATCCTCATAATTCAGCTAAACAGTAGAACAGGTCATCCGCGAGTACATACAGCAAGTAGGTACATACTCGTGTTTGATATAAGAGGCGTGATGTCTGCACACTACTAAGACACCTGAGTCGCACTGGGCGCATCGCTCACTGCAATCTGTACATTATTTCTCCATTGTTCACGTAACGAGCCTCCCCGCCCCCCTCCCGCGCGTCTCGAGGCACCCCCCTCCGCCTGTTGCCACCCACCCCCGAGGCGGTGGGACCTCTCGCGCCTTTCTTTTATCATTCCTCTCTTTATTTCCGAATGCAAATAATCCTCCACACGTGTGAGAACCGAAACCATTGTTCTCGCTTCCACCCCCACGGGGGACCTTGGTGACGCAATCTTTTTCTTCAGCATTTACATAAATGTACACTATCTAAGAACTTATTACGTTACACATATAACTTTTTCCTTATACGTACGTATCAATTATTTTTTTGTATTATATTTTTCCTGTTATATTTAATAATTTTACTTTGTAACGTTAGCGTAGTTGAAGTCAGTAGCGGCTCAGAGCTACGAGCGTGCGAGTGTAAACGCGACAGGTTGTGGGCTCGATTCCCACGAGGAAATGAAATATTGAATATTTGTATTTCCTCGATCTGATGTCAAGGTAAATCGCGGCGGAGAGTTCCGCGCCTCAACACGCAATGCCTTCCGAATTCGACAGCAGAGTGTCTTAACATTAGGCTTCCTTTTCCTACCCTGGTACAGTACCTGGTACCCGGATATAGCGTGAACCTGAAATAAAAACTTTAACGTACTTCTTGCATAGAATCAATAATTTATCATAGCCATTTGTTGCATACTAATACAAGTAAACATATAATTGTAATCAGTTCCTATAACAACTAGGTACTTATTATTAAAAATAGATAAAACAAAAAAATAGTTAACGTCAAAGCCAGTCGCGACTGGAGGACAAACAGCTCGTTAACCGTCGCACGGAAGGGTGGAGACTTGGAGAGCCTTGATTCGCAAGAAAAACGCTAAGTGGGAAATCAATACGTATTAGGCGCGATATCGGACCAGCCACCCGTCACGCCATGATGGATGGGCGCAACCAAACTTTCCACGTCGACTCCAATAATGACAATATACAAATTGACGTCCGGCGAAGCTTCCGAAACGCGATAGCGCTGCCACCACTCACATTATGTAAACAAACACGGCAAAAAAGCTGATAGCTATCAATTTTGGTAATAGAAATCTCAATTACGTATATGTTTTTTTGGCGTTTGGCGTCCCTCATCTATCATGCTGCGTTCTCAACTATTGGTTCCATCCAATAGTCGCGTCGAATAACAGCGCCGCCTCCGTAACGTCGCCATACTATATTGGAATAGATCGACAGACGGCAGTCACACCTCTACATATTGAAAGCTATTCGGAATTTGCAAATAAATACATGCATTCGACGGCGAACCTGGTCCTCCTTCGTGTTACGCGTCGCTGCTTTTAAAATGAAATCGTCTTTGGTAGGGTTTGCTTTCTCGTCCCTTGATGTCTTTCGATGTTGTTTCCTTCTAAAGTAAATAATATTACTTTTTTTTATTTGATTGAACACTTATCGCATAAGAACTTTGAATGTCTATTAAGAAAGTACTTATTTACTTTTTTTTATTTATTTTTGTATCACACAAGCAAGAAAGTAGAGAAACATATAATAACAGAAAGAATGTGTACAACGGATAACTTATCTCTAATAGAGATTTCTACCAGAAACCTTTGAATGTAGGAGATGTTAAGAGAAACGATTCGGATACTGTATTTAAATATTACGTTAATAATAATAAACTTACATACAAATATGCTTAATATTAGTCAATATAACTATACATATATAAATATATAAACTCTATATAAACATATAAAAATATATGTTATTTACTTTGTTAAATAATAAAGTGAATTCAAGTGGTTAGTTGGAATTATGTATGACAAGTTTATTTCATGTCAGGCTACTTAGCCAATACTATACTTATTGTGAACTCAGTGTTTATTCACATTACATATTTAATAATAAATATGACTTATTAATAAATATTAATATTTCTGTTCCGGGATTAAAATTTATATAAATATCATCAAACATTTTATACGTACACCTTATATATGTCAGTGAAGCGAAAACTTGGATGTCCACAAAATTAAACAATAGTTGGCAAAACATTTCTTACCTATAGTCTTACATGAGATTAAGCCGGAATGGTTGAAAGCGTGGAGTGTGGGGGAAGAGGGGGGGGGGGTGTATTTATGTCACCTCGGGGACGCTCTCTCACCCCTCCCAATTATACCGCAGTAAAAGTCATAAAAAGACACCCGAAGAGTTTTTACACGGACCTAGAAGAGGCTCACGAAATTAAGAGGGGCGCCGAAATGTGAGATGAGCATGAATTTTTTATAAGACCAGATGATGGTACTACGTTTATGATGTCTTATGGCGGATAATGGTCGCGGTGCACGCTCGTGGTCGTGGTGAACCCGCCTCGCTGAATCATTGATGAACCCTTTATTGCCACCACCACGAACAATGTCAAATAATTAACCACTGGACCCACCTGCCTAAGATACATTCATAACAACACAATCTCTTGCGGCCGTGGTATAATAAAAACCGTGGTATTTTAAATTGGGTGCGGCGTTGTAATTATTTTTTAATTACGCTCAGTTATAAGTTTCCAGAATCATTAATTAATAAATGTACGTCTGTGTTAAGTTCAATGACAAAGAGTCATTTAAAAAGTGTAATGTTACAACAATTATTTTTTAATAAATAAATAAAAAAGTAGTGTAAGTAGTTAATAATAGTTTTATTTCTTAGCTCTGGTGTCGAAGCGAAGCGCGGCGTTGAGTTCCGCCACTCAACACCGTTGAGTTTGATTGAAACGTGGAGAGCGGAGTTTCTTAACATTTGGCTTCATCTGGCTTCCCTGCTACATAAGGGATACAGTGTGAAGATGAAAAAAAAAAGGAAAAAATAAAAAAGTAAAAATTACTGGCACAACTACTACTACTACTAATCTTGTATTTATTATCAAAATGTTTTAACAATATATCAAGTTACATTCATTCGTTACTCCGATAGAAATTGGTCCAAACAATACACCATTTAAAATTTAAACGATTTACTTAAATAAGCACCACAACCGTCCACACTTTGTAACTGAGAGAGTATTAAAAAATATATTTTGAATAAATGCAATCTTATTTTAAGCCATTTTTTTTTAAAATGCTGGTCGAAAACGACATGGAACCTGGTTAACGCGTTGACTTTTTTTTTAAACCTTATAGGAAACAATGCGTTCTCACGTTTAATTTCTTATGGGCTTCGATTGATATTTTTATGATTGTGTTTATTGTGCTCTCAATATGCGAAATGTTGATTGTGCTTTAAAAAGGAGAGTTTTATCACTTAGCCCTCAGTAATATGTGAAATTAAATAGTGTTTAATGGTCTCAATAACGTAGGAGGAGTAAAATAGGAGTGTCTTAACTCAGTGCTTAACCCTCCTAATTTTTTTATATTTTTCCATATATTTCATAAAATAACGGCGAATTACACCATAATAATTTTATTAAATACATTTCCAATCCTAACCTGCTTATAAAGATATCCTTTCATATAAAAAATCAGTTTCCAAGTACGGAGTGACTTTATAGTGACATAATAGTAATACTCGATAGCGAGTGTTTACGTAACCGATGTCGTGTAGTCACATCGTAAAGTTTCAATGGAGCTGAGGTGTCACGCTCTATACTGTAGTGCCCTCGTTGCGATTGAGCGAGGAGCGGGTACTGGCGGGTATAGGTGGCACTGCGGTGCGTGCGTGCCTGGCCGACCTCCGACCTCTGGACTCCGACCTCCTGACTACGGTCGCAGCTAATATGATTATGACAGTGCTACGTGCCAGCCCAGCTCCGGGAGTCCTCGCACAAATATTCATTAATCTTTCACGGTCCGACGTCCGCCGCGATGGAGATTTAATCAGATTAAGGATCATCTTTTTTTGCGGGAGAAGTCATGCCCCTTTGTTGCTGCTCGGCCTTCGCTCGCACTTTTGTGAATTTATGACTGGTGATATTTGTTCTGAATGTAAATAACATTAAAGAGGCTTTCTATTATTGTTTTTTTTTTTAATTATTATTTTTTAGTCTCTCAGTTTACCTATTTCGCATATATCAATCAGAATAGGCAGAGGGAACCTGGGAACCTAGTGTTAACACAGTACCCATTAAGACTTCCATTTCCCATTATCCATCCGCCACATACCGCGCTTTTGTCGTTACCAAAGTGAGGAAATGAAAATATTAAATATTTCATTTCCTCCAGTGGGAATCGAACCCACAACATGTCGCATTTACAGTCACACGCGTGTGCCTTTTTTTTCAATTAAATTAGCTTTATATACTCTATTAAGAGTATTACGTAGACGTAAACGTAGTCGTATAGAACATACATACATTCGAGTTCGACGTCGGCGCCAACACGACTGTTGGTGCCCATGAACCGCGCGACCTCGCCACGCAGTCTGCTATGAAGAATTTTCTGGCCAAGCACGTTTCTTACCGATCAAATTGAATTAGTTTTATTTTTAGTTTAGATTTTTATAACCCACATTACTAAAAAATATTTTAATAATCTTTAGGTACATTCAAAATTGAATTCTAAAATTAAAACAACTTAAGAAGTTAACAAACATAACAAAAAAAAATTAAAACGTTAACACTTAAATGGCCCTTCGCTCAGCCCTTTTGATTCATAGATAGGACGCGAAAATTCGAATAAAAAGTAGAATTAAGCGCGGCGAAACGCGCGTAAAATTATTTTACCATTGTATGCAAATCGAAGCCGCCGTGATTATTTTATTTCCTAAGAGTCCCAGAATATAAATCTTGTTAAAAAACGAAAGGAGTCTGCCGTTTGGTTGATATGTATAAATTCGAATATAAAAAATATATATTTTTTTATATATTTACTTGTTAGCAAAAAAAAATACGTAGGTATATTTGAAGGTTTTCAAAAATGTAAATCATCAGTCATAAGAGAAATCAGTGAAATATAAGAATATAATGAATGAGAAAATAAATTCAACAAAAGTTGACAATTACGGGCTTTACGAACGTTTACTTTCTGTAAAAAGGTTTTAGTCATCGATCGTTTGTTATAAGGTTACACCTCTTCCTCAATAAGTATCTATTTGTACGTTACTGAAAAGAAATACCTATAATATGTTTTAACATTTCTTATCTTAGTTTAGGGTAATTGCTTACGTAAGCAAAATTATCCTCAAAATCACCATTCTAATATACGTATTATATAATATTCATAGAGGCCGTCGTGGCGCAATGACACAGGTGGAGTGGAACTGTACGGTTGTGAGTTCGATATCCACTCGGAAGAATTAATTATAATTTTGATTTTCTAGCTCTGATGACGCAAAGCAAAAGCGCGGCTTTGAGATACGTCACTCAAGACGCAATGACTCGAGGATTCCGCGGAAAATGGGGCCTTAATGGGAATGGAGTGTCTTAGCACTAATTTCCCTTTGCCTACCATGCTATGCTGTGTGAGATACAATGTAAAGCTAAAGCGTATTCGTAAACCATAAATATGTATATATATATTTAAGCTCAAATATGACAATATTTGAAAAATATCAGTTTGCTAATAACAAAATAATAGACAGCCACATAACTCTATCACAAGGAAACGCCTCATTCACAGCGCGCCGTGTCTAATGGAACTGCCGCACAAAAACACAGCCTCGTCGGGAATGTGTCGCCGCCGCGTTCTGGACGTGTACAGCCCATAAAAATACCGAATGCCCCCGCTCTCCGCGTTTCTTTTTCAACAATTTTAATTAACCAACGTCCGATTGACTTTTATA
>JAATLQ010033199.1:0-32785 GCA_013421005.1 Heliconius erato x Heliconius himera | reverse complement strand
GAAAAATATCAGTTTGCTAATAACAAAATAATAGACAGCCACATAACTCTATCACAAGGAAACGCCTCATTCACAGCGCGCCGTGTCTAATGGAACTGCCGCACAAAAACACAGCCTCGTCGGGAATGTGTCGCCGCCGCGTTCTGGACGTGTACAGCCCATAAAAATACCGAATGCCCCCGCTCTCCGCGTTTCTTTTTCAACAATTTTAATTAACCAACGTCCGATTGACTTTTATATTTTTAATATCAGTTAAATGGAAAATAATTTTGTTTATCTTGACATGTAAAGGATTAGTGCCTATAGATACAAACATCATAAAATTAAATAATTTTCTATTAATAATAGAAATCTAGGAAAATCTTCATTTGCACAAAATTATTAAAATATGATACTATTGTATTATCATTTAAATATTTCATAAAGTAATTTTGAATCGCAGTACATTATTTACGAAGGTTCAAAAGTAGTTTTTTGTCGTCGTCGTCAATTTTAGCGCACAATGGCGGCGGCGGGCGCGTCCGCACAGACGGTCGGCGTGAGCTCGTTTAATTGCTCTCTTTACCGGTAAATAATTGTAATTTCAACATCTCTATAAAAGATTTACTTGTATTGACTGCACAAAAATCATTTTATCACGACTTGTCAGTTTAGCTCGATGTTGCTGATTGGTCATTGGCTGTAAAAGTATCCGATTGTTATTAAACATTTTTTGTATGATAGACATATTTTGATATTTATAATTTGGTTTGTCATTTCACTGCTTACTCACTTACGTTTTAATGTGCGTTTCGGAAAAACCAAAATCTATCGTTTTTGTAATAATTCGACTCTTTGTGTAGATATATATCTACTAAACAAATTTGAAAATCATATAACAATCACAAATTTCCTTATTTACTAAGATTATAGGAGAGTGTAGGCTTTATACGTTTATATTTATATCTATATCTGAATCGTTAAAGTGAAATCAATCCGAGCAAATACGTGACCCATAGTTAACCTGTATTTAATTTAACATACGGCCTGGGTGGTAAGCAACTGCGATATTGTCTCGGGACATAACGGCTGATTTTACGATCAAATCAGCTCAGTTGGAGCTTAAAACCAGTTTAAATATAGTCGTAAATCTTTCGAACGCGTGCCCACGCGCAAATCACATTGCATCTCATCGGTAATCATGGAGAACACCACTCCTTTACATGTTCCTCACTAAAAACATCATTTCCAATAACATATTTTTGATACATCTATGTATATTTAGTTAAGAGATTATTGATATATTCAATCACATTTTCAATTACCTTTTAAGTTTTGAAATTGACTGTTTTATTACATACACCAAACAACAACTAGAAATTACATTTCGTAACGGCCACTAAGACTTACATAAACAAAAACAATGGGTTCAATTATCTAAAATGTTAATTCTATTGGGCAAGAACGGGTGATCTTTGATTAAAATTGCTATAGACGGTATGCATTCCGAAGGTACGCCGTGCGGAAGTAATGGTGCGAATGAATCTGAAACGCGTCGTAGCTGGAGGTCACGTGGACCCATAAATCTGAACCATCGAGGGTTCAGATAACAATTAAAACGAACTGAAAACAATTACGCAACTATTCCCTTGAGGCTGTACGTGATGTCCATAGAGCAATACATTGAAATATATTTTTTATTGGTTTTTATTCTAATATATATTTTTTTGCGTTTCCTCAAAAAATCATATATTATTTTTTGAAATTTCTAAACGTTTATTAAATAATATAAATTTAATTAATATTTTTATTTCTATTGTGTATTAGGACTTAAATATTCTCGTTTTGTTTAAATTTCTAAAGTATTTAGTAGTTTAAAAAAGTCGACCGGTTATTTTTTGTTGAGTCGTCTTTTTGAGTTTAAACAAAGCACTCTATGACTTACATCCAGATATTACATGCCTACATTTATCAAGAATATAAATTGATTTAGAACTTAAAATGCAGATAGTTTATCTTCTAGTAGCTTTGTCTAGTGTTAATGGAAATCAATTGTTTTATAGCCATAACTCATATTAATGTTTAATTGAGACTCGCAGCCATAAGTAATTCCTCAAGGCTATTTATTACTGAAACTTATTTATGCGAATATAGTTTGGCAACACAGAGCACTATTGAATTTAGCTTTAGTAAATATTCCTAATTTAATATACTTGCTGTATCTCGCATATAGAAGAGTAGGCAAAAGGAACCCGGGAACCTAGTGTTAAGACACTCCTTACTCTTACAGTCGTGCTTGTACCTCTGCATCTCTACTCTCCTCTACTATACTATAGTGGAAAACATTATATTTCCTTTAGTCAACTTTATATGCCATCTTTCTAACATACGTACAAATAAGTAAAATTGAGACTTACTCCAACTTACAGCTAAATTTCCTCAGCTCATACTGAACGTCCAAGCAATCTGCATCGTTGCTGATCCCATTTTAATGGAGCGCCGGGCAAACAAGCTCCCGAGCCGCTTACGGCAAATCCACCGAGATCCTATGCGCCACTTAGCCCAAACATACTATCTTTTATAGCATCTACTGCCTAAATAAATGGTCAGACGTATTTTTAACTTGATTGCTCTGTAAAACATTTGAATTTATATACGAGTACATATTTTAAATGTAAATGTTTTAGTTGTGGCACGTTCCGTTTTGGATTTGTGAATCGTATTGATGTAGTTATAATAATCTTATATAATTTTTTTTATCAGCTTCACGCTGTATCCCGCGCACAGCAGGGTAGGCAAAGGGAACCTAGTGTTAAGACACTCCGTTCCCCACTTTCTGCCGAATTCTGGAGGCATTGCGTGTTGAGTGGCAGAACTCAACGCCGCGCTTAACCTCGACACCAGACCGAAGAAATGGAAATATAAATTTAAGTAAATATTTCATCTCCTCGAGTGAGGATCGAACCCACAACCAGTCGATTTTACAGTCACACCTCGTACCACTGCGCCACTACTGGCCTCAAATTATATAAAATATTGTTTAGCAAAATATGTAAATGATGTTCATATGAAAACAACTAACGCAGAATACCGTTCTCTATCATTATTTATATATGAAATGAAATGGCAAATAGGAAAGTATTCTAAAAGAGTCATTACTCGGTTATATGCGACACATTTAATTGTGTTCGTGTATTGAAGCTATTCATTGGGACTGCCTTGGAAGTCACTATTCGCAATACGTCGGCTGCTCAGCCTGTGAATTGCCGCTCGTCGCTCGTCACCATTTATTTCACACACTTAAATGAGAATTAATCTGGCATTGTGCTGGTCGAGCGCATTCAGAGTTTCGCTCCGTATTGACAATATACTCACAGGTCCGATTCATTAGCCGAGAGGCAAACGACCGTCGTATAAAGGATCTGCATCCCTCCATTCGTTCCATCCAAGCACCTTGGTTGACCTCAGCGCTAACGAGTCAACGGAGTATAATGATCGCCTTCCAGAGCTATGACGGCTTCACTAACAATAAATTCTTATTTTTAATGCGCACAAATATACAATTAAGCGTTTTTTTTTTTTACCAACTGACCCGTTGACCAGTATGAGAAAATCGGTAACCCACATATACATAAAATAAACAAGAGTCATTTGGCCTCGATAACTCGAATTGAATAAATCATACACGATTTGTCTTCCTTAACAGGTAGATTTTTAAAATACATATATTTTTATTCATGCAAACCTAGCTTTACACGAGCAGAAATTGAATCCTAAACGCGGTTCTCATAAATAATCGGACCGGCCGCCTGTAACACTACGTATTGCTCAAAAACAACACAACGCGGAAGTCATTCGCGTTACAGTTATCTGGCTAGGTGAGTAGATCTAGATTTTTCAGCACGTGTTTGATCTTTATATTTCTTTTTATAACTAAATTAATGGTTCTTTTTTATTATCTAATTTTAGACATTTTGCGTTTATTATGGGATACTATGACATAATGAGAGATTTCTGGAACTAAATTTAGATATATATAAACAATTTTAATTACTGCAACCTCAATAAATTTTATCTGATATTTTATCTTATAAAAATGTAACCTACTTTCAGTTCCATTCAATTCTAAGTTGACCTCGTTACCTCTGACTGATCTGACACAAGTGTCATAATTACAGTCTTTATACAATATCAGCTCCGTATTTTTTCACGTCATTGTATTCCAGTCTTCCAAATAATCATATACGGCGGAGGTCACGCAGGCGTCTATTAATATACATCCTCTAGTTACATAAAAAAATCAAAAACAGAAAATTAGATCACCGTCCAGAGAATAATCTGAAAACAGAATATTATTATCAATGGCTGCGGCATTCAAAATTTTCCACGATCTGTATTCCGTTTGGAGAATTCGCCTCGTCGGATCCCGTAGTTCGGATGCAGGTTATTTTAAATGTAAAGGCGGCGCATTGCATAATCACGCAACGTGATTCGCCATCAGTATTCTCTAATAAATATTTATTTGTCTTGACTTTTTATACGTCATAAAACATTATAATTTATGTTTAACTGCTGTTGTCTATTATATTTGGTATACTTTTTATCATATTATAAAATAAAATAAATAAATCAGCTTCACGCTGTAACCCGCACACAGCAGGGTAGGCAGAGGGAACCTAGTGTTAAGACACTCCGCTCCCCACTTTCTGCCGAACTTACTTATGTTGTAAGTAGGTATAATATATTTATTATAATCATTTATAGGGTCGTGGGTAGTTAACCATTAAAAGATTTCATTTTGCATTAGATCATAATTTATTAATTTGTTATTACCTCTGAAATTAGGAGAAGCCGACCAGTAGTTCAATAGTTTTGTTTTCAATGTAAATCTATATTAAATAATCATTTGTTCTCGTATGCTATCAATTTTTTTCCCAACCGCTGCTGACTTTGATTTTAATATAAAGACAGATCGGGCATTAATTAAGTTGGGCTGATGAGTTGGCTCGCTCGCCGCCTGCCGCCATTACAGGTACATGTAGAGGCGGGAGGTTTTTTTTAATTCGTTATTATTCTGTGGCGTAAAGAAATGTTAATTCGAGGCAGCGTGAAATTAACAGCCGCCGCACTGCCTTTGTAGGACCGCGGCCGCTGCCTTAAACACACAACGGGTGACGAGCAACACGGCTCTTTCATACTACACTCTCTTATTTGCACTCCATTACTCTTTTTATACAGTTTCATTAAAATCTGAGCCGGAGTGTTGTTAAACATCAATTTACGATTACGCTCCCGGGATCCGCGTGTTACATTAATTAGTAATTTACCGAAGAGGTGATCAAACTCGCCTCTGAATGTTAGATGGTTTTTGCTCGTTCGCGTAGGGACCTTTGTCAGCTATCATTAGTTGGTCGTTTTATATGATCCGTGCTATATTTTTATGTTTCATATATTCAGTTTGTCAGCTTACTAACTTAATGGTACATTTTTAATCTTTGGAATGCTAGTTTTTTTTTATATTTCAGAAAGATGAAAAATTAATAAACTAGATTACAAATGACGTCCTTTTGACGTCATGTAAAATGTGCTTTCTGTTACTATAATAGAATATATAGTAGAAACTTGATTAACCGAATTAATTATTGTGGTTAGATAGCAGGATAATTAAAAATCCGGATAGTTGATTTTTTTTTTAAATAAAACTTAACGCTACGGACTAATCGCTGTCGTCATGGATTAGGGTAACCGAAATTCCAGACCGAAGTATGCAGAATACGTGGGTTTTGTGCATATTTAGTGCATACCTAATATTTTTGTTTACACAGAAAATCAATGTTTATTAAGAAATTATTAAAAAATACATGTATTTATTTAGGTACAAGCATAAATTGGGCTTGTTACAATTTAATATATTTTGGTCGCGGTTAATTGTAAATTCTGGATAATTGTAAATATGTATAACTTTAACTTTGACAACAATTCTGTACCTATCCTCCTATATGCGGAAACGGCGTGAAGTTTTATATGTTATTTAATATCTATATAACTTGTTACAGTGGTACCAAGTCGACAAGAGCAAACTAAACGAGGAATTACAGAAAAAGTTCGTGCAGTTAGAACCTGACAAAGAAACCAAAGAATTTCTTAGAGCATCCATAGAAAAATCCACATGGGTGTGGACTCAGATCTGGTACTTAGTCGCTAAGGCTGTGCTGAAACATTTCTGGACTGTAACAGACATCAATGGGTAAGTTTATTTTATAAAAGGACACTAATTTGGGTTATATTTAGGTTTTCGTTTAATTTCGTGCATATGCGGTGTTTAGCGGTAGGCCAATGAGATATTTTGATCTCAATTTTCGGCCCATTGGCAGAGAGTGGCGTGGAGAGAGTGGCAGATGGTATGTGACTGTAAGCGCGACAGTTGTGGGTTCGATTTCGTTTCGGGGAAATGGATTATTTCCATCCTCGCCCTGGTTCTGGTATCACAAAGCTCTTGAATTCTGCCACTCTGTGCTGACAGGCAAATCCACCAAGATTACTAGAACAGTGAACAAATGTATAGAAGATGGTTTTAGGACTGATTGGCTATTTCATCCAGACAACTTTTAGGACAACAAATAAACATAATAATTATAGGTGATGATGGGCATAAGGAAAACAAAAATAACAGTAAATATATATTTATAACATTTAATATAAAAATAGCGAAAAAATAAGCGAAATATAACAAAAATAGCAGTAAATACATATTTCTCTCACTTAATATGAAAATAAGCGAAATCCATCCCAAATAAAGACATTAACCTTGGCTTAATGAATCACATCTTACAACAAATTGTCGTTTGAATCACGACAATGCACCAGAACATTATTAGGTGCGTCCAGATTCGTCCAATTACGCCAATTACAATCTCCTGGTACGCAAGTACCTACATGTTAGTATATTACTTCCTCTATCCATTGTACTGTATATGCACAAATTAACTAATTCGAATCACCACTAGTTATGGGTGAACAACACGGATTTTGTTGCTATCGATAAAACAACAACAATAAATTTAAATTGTTTCTGTTTTCATGCAATACAACACTATCGCTCGTTTTATCTTTTATCTGGTTAATTTAGCGCTGATGGAAGCAAAGTAAATGAAAGCGTTTAAATGGTTTTGTGTTTACTGATATTTGGTGCTGTTTCATATCGTTTAGTATTATATTTCAAATGTAAATTTTATAAGGAATGTGATTTTTTATATATTGTTTTAGGTTTTTATTAAACTTAAGCTATTTCTACATACAGATTTTTATTTACATACAGGTTATTATTAATAGAAAATGAATAAAATAATATTCGATGTGAACCAGTCGATGTCGTATCATCGACATCGATATGTTGGGTGCGCGCCCACTGGCCGCGTCCGGAGCGTTCACTGAAAACGATCGTGGCTCCGGGTGTCTATAGCCGGGCACTAATAAATAATTTAAATAAATTGACGGACGAGATTTACTCATTGGCTGTTTCCGTCTCTCAATTACGCTTTATTTATCACTTACTACTTGTCGACCAAAGCCCCGCCGCCGCGACGCTAGCGCTCCGCGTGTTGCATAGGTGACGATTGTATTAAAACTAGAAACTTATTAATCATTATTATATATATATGCAAAGAAACTAATAAATTATTGTCAGTTAGGCCTTTAAACAATGTCTTGCACTTGCTTTTACGTAAATAATTTCATAAAATAATTAGTTTTAAATCAACTTAATATTGATTAAAAGAACATTATGAAATTATACGTTGAAGTACTTGTTATATAAAAAGTATAAATTAAAAAAGAAAACTAAATTTAATAATTTGTTAAGGAAAATAAATTATTCATTACATTATCTATTCATTTTCCCCTCTTTTTAATATAACGCCTCTAATATGCCACTCACTGTCAGGATGTCTGACATTCACATATTTTGCTCTCATATAGCTTTTATCATTAAACAATTGAAGTCAGAGACACATAATGATACAAAAAAAAATCAGCTTCACGCTGTATCCCGCACACAGCAGGGTAGGCAGAGGGAACCTAGTGTTAAGACACTCCGTTCCCCACTTTCTGCCGAATTCTGGGGACATTGCTTGTTGAGTGGCAGAACTCAACGCCGCGCTTAACCTCGACACCACAGCGAAGAAATGGAAATATAAATTTAAGTAAATATTTCATCTCCTCGAGTGGGGATCGAACCCACAAACAGTCGGTTTAACAGTCACACCTCGTGCCGCTGCGCCACGACTCGTCTCATAATGATACAAATATCATTAATTTAGTATAACATTTAACAGTGGGCCAAACGATCTAAGTTTTCTTATTAAATAACACCCGAACCAATAGTTTACCAGGAAGTAGTTGTAACGTCCGTGGCTCCCCTTAAGCAAAATATCCGGGATATTAATCATTGCTCCATAGTTAGGATAAATGACTCAATGAACTCTCGCTTCGAACGCTATTGACTTTTCCGGTATAGATTTCTAAATATTGATTATTTAAATTAATTTCAATTAAAATTTGGATTGGAGGCAGGGGGAGGCCTCGATTGATCTTTAAGAACCACAGTGTCTATAATATAGGAGGAATGTCACGTAAGAGGTATAAGGATATCCGAAGGCTTGTATGAAGAGGTTGATAATTGAGGAGAGAGGTTGATAGTGGACAAGGCGAAAGAGGTTTGCAGAAACGTTTTGCGTTTCCCTCTCTCTGGCTTCTTTGCTAGGAATATAATGTGAAGCTAAAAAAAAATAATTCAACAGACTGTACTCTTGAGGAGAGTTGAGGCTCAGAAGTACAAGCGTGTGACTGTAAACGCGGCAAGTTGTGGGTTCGATTCCATTCGAGAAAATAAAATATTTAATATTTTCATTTTTTCGCTCTGGTGTTGAGGCAAACTACTGCCTCCCGAATTCGGCAGAAAGTATGGAACGAAGTGTCTTAACACTAGTCTCCCTACCTACCCTGCTATACTCGTATGTGGTATGAAATTGGAAAAAAACTATACTTTAAACGTATATAAAACACCTCATGTATACTTTTCATAATAAAGTTTATAATTAAACATTTTTAATTATTCTGAATTGCGTATATTGTGTTTTAACACCATTTTGTTTTACATTCTAATACGTTAAAAACGACGCACTTCAATCAGTGCGTCAGACGAGAAGGTCTTATTGACATGGCCAATAAACTGCCGAAATCAATTGGCTTCACATCGACAGCGCGTAGTTGTCGCGCGGAGCGACAGCCGTCGATACAAACTTGAAACGTTTGCCTTGTGAGTGATATCGGTGGTTTTGACAATATATATTTTCCATAATATTCTTTGTGGAAATTATTTTTAATTAATTATAAATATATAAGATTTTTGCTTGCGATTGTAAGTGTAAACAGGTTGTAGGTTCGATTTCTACTTGAGAAAAGTGAAATATTTATTTCTTTTATTTCCTCGCTCTGCTAACAAGGCCAATCGCGGCGCTTAGTTCCGCTACTTAACACGCAATGCCTTCAGAATTTGGCGGAAAGTAGTGCAGTGGTATTGCACAATAATTAATATTATTTATAAATAACATTCGTAAACTAAAAATGCAATTGTGAAATTATTTTCAGCTATTGTCTTGTAGCGTATAAATAACCAAATTAAATATGTAATAAATAAGGTCTCGTCTCACTACTATCGTCCAGTTACCATAGCCCACAGTAGGAAACTGAAATGTCTAAATGATAACAGAGTGTCTTAACACTAGGTTGCCAGGTGACTTTTGCCTAACCTGCCTTATAAAAATTTATGTTTCACTTTAAATTTTTACTACTATAATTTAAATACATCTTGGTATTCGACCTTTTTCTTTTTTTTATCAAATAAGTATAAATTTCTATTTAGTGTCAATCAGTCGTTTATTTACTTACCCGTTTAAAGTTATCAAAAAGCTCAGCTAAATTCGAGAGAACAATGTATGATTTAAACAAAACTAAAAATATATGTTGCCTAAACAACATTTTAAGAGATTGTTTTTTTATTAAAAAAACATATTTTATAGAGGCCAGTCGTGGCGCAGGAGCAAAAAGTGTGACTGTAAAACCGGGTTCGATCCCCACTTGAGGAGATGAAATATTTCCTTAAATTTATATTTATATATTATTTCTTCACTTTGGTGTCGAGGAAAAAAAGCGCGGTGTTGAGTTCTGCCACTCAACACGCAATGCCTCCAGAATTCGTCAGAAAGTGGGGAACGGAGTGTCTTACCACTACGCCTACTCTGCCTACCCTGCTGTGTGCGGATACTGATATTTTATTCACTAGTCTTTCCCATACAACAGTAAATCCACTACATACAGATTGACATTATGACTTTGCAAACAATACGTAATAACATCGGCAAGTTCGATGACAGCGTACCGATCGCGAACGCTGGTTCGTTCGCGTTTTATGAGCACTCAATCAACCACACAAATTACCTGTATTAAGCCACCGTCTTCTGCTTCATCAATAAAGAGTTGTGAGGCTGGGAGACTAATTGGAACCTTTATAAATCAGATTCATATAATTTCTTAGAAGTCGCCATGCGTAATGAATGCGGTGTAGAAAGCTAAAGTAGTCGTCGGTGAAGCTTGAACTTGATTGGACTGACTTTTTTTTAGTTTTACGCTGTATTTCGCATATAGTAGTAGGTAGAGGGAACCTAGTGTTAAGACACTCCGTCCTTCAGTTTTAAAGCATTGCGTATTTAGTGACGGAACTCGACGCCGCGCTTTGCCTAGAAATATAAATATTAACATATAATAATGCATCCCTCAAATGGGAATCTAACCCACAACAGTGCGTTTACAGCCTCGCCTGTGGCACTGCGCCACTACGGCCTTAGTTATGAACTGACTCACAATATTAAATTATTTTAAAAGTAAATCATAAATGTTTTTCTTGTTCTGAATAGTATAAAATGTATAAAATAGAACTAGCTTTTTTAAATCACCGTAAACGCAAAGCTGAGACATAGCGTCCGTCCACTTACTTTATAAGTTTTGAATTTGGTTCCATTGTTCCATTAAATCCTTATTGAGGCCAACGTGGCGTAGCAGGACAGCGTCTGACTGTAAACGCGACGGTTGTAGGTTCCATTCCCGCTCAACTCGTAGCATGTTCCCTCTGCCCATTCAGCCATCATACTGCATAAACTACTGCGTGAACCAGTAAAAAAAATGATTATTATTCTTAAAATTCAATAAATTACTTAAAATATACACGTATTTTTTAATCTTTTAATGATATGAATCATTTATTATGTACGGAGAAATAATTAACCGAGGACTGTAGAAAAGGCACGTATAATTAATAAGAAGAAATATTAAAGGTCTCACATTAATAAAATTTCTGTTTGGACATTTTAATTACTGTGACCTTATGATATTGCGGCAAAGTGGCCATAAAAACGTTTTAAAGCGTTTAACTCGGTGTTAAATTGCGATTTCGAAAATCTTTAATTTTAATTATGTTTCTCTATACTTGTTTCATCTTTAAGTTATTAATTTATGTATTTTGTTTGTATTTATTGTTGAGAAGTTGCTTTTGTGTTGTCGAGGGTGTGTGAGTGGGTTCGACTCTCACTTGGGGGAATGAATTATTATTTAATATTTTTATTTCTTCGCTCTGGTACCCAAGCAAAAGCGCGGCGTTGAATTCTGCCTGCCCTGCTTTATGCGGGATAAAAAAGTATATTGTTAGTATTTCGCATAATCTTTAAACTGCAGTGAGTACGCTAATCTTTATAGTATCTTTGAACTAGTTTAAGATGTTTAATAATAAATCGGGGCATTGTGTTTATTTATTGCGGGTAGTAAACGAGCGTGTGGTCCCCGTCCGCGGCGGTCGCCACTTCGAAGCGGGCGAGCGATCCTTCGATAGTGTACCATTAGCGCGAAGACTCGCGCCGCCGTCCAATTGTGAACTTAGATATCGCATACAAACGTCGATCGGAGTGCCCGCGCCCTCCGCTCATCTGCATTGAATCCCATTGTTGCTTCTATTATTTGATATACGAACCGTATTTAATTTATAAATCACCAAGATTTTATCGGATTCGTTAATTTATTATATATCTATATCTATGCTGTATAGTGTGCTTTATACCGTTTAGTTCATTAATATTTTTACCTGATATCGTTATACCTTACGAATTGATTTTGTACTTAGTTCGTGTCGACTGGTTGTGGGTTCGATCCCCACTCGAGGAAATGAAATATTTATTTACATTTATATTTTCATGTCTTCGCTCTGGTGTCGAGGAAAAGTGCGGCGTTGAGCTCCGCCACTCAGCACGCAATGCCTCCAGAACCCGGCGGAAAGTCGAGAACGGAATGTCTTAACACTAGGTTCCGTCTGCCTACCCTGCTGTATGCGGGATACAGCGTGAAGCTCATTTAATATTTTTCTAGAAATATGACATACTTATTATGTTTATGAGTGCATTTTCGTACAATAATATGTATGTAAGCTTCATATGAATCCTATTTGCTTTAGATATTTAACATATCCATAGTTAACAACAGAATACGAAAAGCGTTCCTAGAAATCCTGGCAAGTTACAAATAATAGATACTAAATATGATCGTAAACCGCGATGTTGAAATCGTAATTATTGGCAACAAAAAGGCGACGGGGCCGCACTAAGGGCTGAGAGGGCGCGGGCCTCCGTAAAAAGCGCAAAGAATACACCTCGATATGATCGCACAAAGGCCGCTTCTGAATCCCGGCTTGATGCTAATTTCCACTATCGCGTCCGCCCTCAATCGGAGCCAGCCTCCGCTTGCTTTCTATTTTTTTCAAAATCACATTAAAGAATCGAATATGGTGGGTTTCGGTTTTTTTTGCGATCGGTGCGCGCGACGCGATTTATTTATTTGCGAAGCTTTTTTTAAAAGCGACATTCCAACCCGCTGTATACTGGTGTCTACCCGCAATTGGCGTTTCGGGCCAAGCGCGAGCTATACAAAGTTGCCGGTTTTAACGGTTGTTTTTAACGCTGGGACCCTCTCGCGCAAGAAACGCAGGGATACAAATAAATTATTAATCGTTTGTCCTGTCCCTTATAAATTAAAATCTGTCCTTTTTTTTTAGCCGATCGCCCGGTTCCCGGAGTGTTTTTTGGTCGTGTGAACTAAGCCGACTATCCCTGAATTTATTAAAAGCTCAAGTGTAAAGTCAGCAATTGGGTGCACTTAAGTCCGAAATTAATACACGAACAATGCTTATCTCGTTTGAGAGAACGTAAATTAGTATACCAGTCGGCTTATCTTTTGAATTTAATTACTAATTTATAGTAATAAATGTCATTTTTAACATTTCATTAATTATTGTTTGACAATTTTACCACGGATTTTGCTTTAACTGCACACATGGCTGTAATTTAATGTTTACACGTCCATACACCTTGTAAATTGAGGTTAAAAACTCTGTATTCCGCATATAGCAGTGTAGGCAGAGGGATCCTAGTGTTAAAACTCTCCGTTCCCCACTTTCCGCCGAATATTCTAGACATTGCGTGTTGATTGACGGAACTCAACTAACAAAAGCTTTGTTACGAACGAAGCAAAGAGCGAGGAAAAGAAAATATTAATGTACAAAAATTAATAATTCATTGTCCCTAGAGGCAATCGAACCCACAACCGTCGTACTTACAGCCACACGCTTCTGCCACTGCGCCACGACGTCCTCCACATACATTTTGACGAATGAAATTCACGAACAGATCCTCCATGAAACTCCATGAAAATTATCTAATTATATATGTGCGAAGAAAAATCGCAGGTTGCTTCCGTAAACGTCTGGAAAATTACCAGCATAAATCACACAGGCGGGGATGGGCTGATTTTCCATGCGCCATCTTTGCGTTCCGTTGGTATTATTTTGATTTATTCCAGCCAGCGTAATGAAAGCGAACGGCCTGTTTCGAATAAGGAAATCTGGTATAGAGCTATGTTGTTATTATTGCCATATTATATTTACTAATACTTTTGATTTTTAACTCCAAATTATGCTAATGTGTTTTGTTTCGATTTAAATAATTTGATATTATTTATATAAGTTTTACTTAATTTTACTTAATTACAGGTATATCATACTTATTTAGAAAACGTATAAAATTTTGAACGTAGCGGGACTCGAACCCGCGCCTCCTGGAAACCGACCAGGCGCTCTGACCACTAAGCCATACGTTCTCGCCAAACGATAATTTTTAGTAATTATCTTTGGGTAGCGGGAATTTGTAAAAATCTCCCTACAGAGATACTAACAACATAAATAAGGTGTGTTACGAACAAGCGTATAAAAATTTCGACGTAGCTTGGCTCTATTTTTTTGTTTTACTGCTACTAAAATAAATATTTAATCGAGACATCGTTTTATAGCTATAATTATTCGTAATTATATATGATTTATATAATATTTTATATGAAATTAAAGAATTATATAAACATCCATATTTATCGAGTTCAGTATTAAACACACTACTCGACACACCATCCATTTCAAGAACCATCCAATCCAAGTAAATGCAATCGTCCGTACAATGTAACAAAGACATAAACGACACCACAGCGTTGTACCAACTTTAAAAATAAAAGGTACGCCGCGGCTGACCCCAGCCGTATCTGAACCAGGGCCATGTTGATGCTATCAGTGCAATCTTGTTAACACCAACACCGCAATATCCCGTGGTGTAATTAAACGACGTAACGATTCCGACTCCGGCTGTCTCTATTACGAGTTAGATATATCTTTAAATACTTTCGAGAACATATTGTATAGTATCTATTGGTAGTGCTAGTTTGATGTAGATACTTAAGTTTAGTAATTATTTAGAATTTGAGTAGGATATTATAAATGCAAGAATTACTGAATGGATTTAGATAAAATTTTACTGTAATATAGCTTAGCTTATACAATAGAATGAAACATAAGCTATAATTTATGGAAGAGCGGGCGAAGCCGTTTTGGGGATCGCTAGTATTATATACATAGATATATTATAACCAATTGAAATTTGAATGTGTATAGTAATTAAATGCACTTAAATTGTCACCTTTGTCTATCTATCGTAACCGCTTAAAATATGTGAAAATGAAAAAGTCCAAACTAAATCAATAATGTGCTTCAAAATAGTAGAAAAAAGAATCGTTATATTTTTTAAGTCTTTTTTAGCTTCACGCTGTATCCCGTACATAGCAGAACGGCGAGAACTCCGTTCCCATTGAAATACTTCCGTTTCTCACTTTCTACCGTATTCTGGAGGCATGGAGAGTGGCGGAACTCAACGCCGCGCTCCCACAACCTGTTGCGTTTACAGTGCGCCCTTGGATGAAAAATCGGTAATATAATAATTTTTGCAACTGTAGATACATTGAGTAAGTAATAAAGCAACTATCTCTTCAACGCTCATAAATATTTTATCTCGCGAGCACTTTTACGGTAGGGTAATCGATTATGACGTACAACCTGCAAATGACACTGAAATGCTTATATATAATATTCATCCACATTTGCATTTGTCACATCGCGTAATGTCTTCTTAATTTATATTGCTATTAGATAATGATGATGTTGTAGTAGTCTTATTTTTTTGTATCTCCGCGTATAACAACGGGAATATGTTGTTAAAACACTCTGCTCTCCCCTTTTTGAGACGTGACGTGTTGAGTTGTGTAAGTTAGCGCCGCGTCTTGCCTTATTCCCAGTACGAGGATATTGATTTTTTTTAAGCAGTCGAATCTACGACGTCCGCGTTTACTGTCAACCTGAACCGCGTTAGCCTCAACACAACACCTTGTACACATCTATTCATATATTTTTTCAATAAAATGTTGGGTTAATCAAACTACTGTATAATAAATTAAAAATATGTATCTATAACGCTATTATGACATTGTTGAACAAATAGCATGTTTATTATTATTATTTTAATATATATGTTAATCTTATATCAACTAATAGCTATTAAGAGCAGATAAATCTATAGGTAACTTGACATCATCTCCTAATTTTTTTTCAACATCTCCATTTTGTCTCATTCTTCAAATTCAACAAACAAACAAATTCTTCAAGATGTAAGAATAATTTCAATAATATTTACACATGTGTCCAAAACTACAAGAAAAGCTATAAGCTAACAGAAATTGAAAATATTTCCATAAAAGAATGGGTCTACCCATATTTAAAATGTATTCTTACTGTTCTCTTCTAACGGTAACCACTCAGGAACCCAAATTAAACTTTTAAGAATTAACAAATGAAATATTTTAACACAATAAAATTCAAGTTGGAACAATCAGAATTTAAGAACGCCAAAACTTTAAACTGCGCTCCGAACATTTCTTAATTAGAGTGTTTTTATTGAACAGCAAATTCGGTTAACTTCAACAAAAGGGTCCCTCAAATAAAATAAAACTGTGATTCGTGACGAATCGGGAAGGTGTTTCGCCTTCACCCGTAACCCTTTTTGTGACCGCTCCGACTAATCCACTGATGGCCTCTCCAGTTTTTAATTAAAGATAATGTAACATAGCTGCGCGTCCTATACACGCAGGGTTGCCGCTTTTAAAATTTCGCTTCGTAATTGACATCGACATTATTCGCATTACTTCCTTAATTTTTGTTTTGTTTAGATTTTAGGCATTTAAATTTTTATATTCTATTTCTGTTATGGTGTTACAAAAGCATAATGGAAACCTATCTGCTTTTTATATACATATTTATCAAAACAAAAAGTATATCTCGAAACCGTAAGGCAAATCCATATTAATAAGTTCTTTGATTTTCACGATTATTACACATTTTAAATGAAACTATTTTAACCGGATTAATCGCGTTTTATACGTAAAAATGTATCCAAAAGGAAACCCGACGTTTCGAACACTTTGCAATAGTCCGTGGTCACATATTAAATCCATATTATTTTAATTTATCATCATTTTTGATCATATATGTTATATATACCTCGTACAAAATATAAACATTATACACAGCAACCCTATTCGTCCTTTTACATCGGCGGTAATTAGTAGGAAGCTCATTCGGCCTCTATGAATAGAGGCAACAAAGACGGTAGCTCCACACCCGTCTGTAATAATCAGTTCCTATCACAATACAGGTACACGTCACATAAATTTATTTTTATGCAGCCTTAAAATACTTATTTAGAAAACGTATAAAAATTTGAACGTAGCGGGACTCGAACCCGCGCCTCCAAATATTAAAACTAGTAAACGAAATAAATTATTATAGAATTTAGGTATATATTTTTTTTTCAAATTATGACAACCTAAGAAAATTGAGTCTTGGTTACGTATCGCAGCATCACATCTAACGCACTTAGAGACGAGACACGTGGAGCCGATTCCGATTGGAACCTTCGATTGTAATTGTACTACGCGGCCCAAAAAAAAAAAAGCTACATTAAGATCACAGTAATAGTCGACTTGATTACCATCTATGTTGAGTGGATGACGATTATTTCCGAGTCGGCCTCTTGATCTCGGAGGAATAAAATGCGTACGCGCACGCGTCGCCACCGGGTTACGCTGTCGTTAAGAAATTACCGGGCGCGTTGTGGACGTCGCCGATTTTATCGATGGAATTTATCGACGATACTTAAGAGGCTCGTGCACCGCACTATGCTGTTCACGCTGCGTGATTAGAAAAAAACGATTTGGGCTACATTGTAGGTGTGTGTGTGTGAGATGTAGTAAGTAAAATTTAATGCGAGATAATTTTTGTGGCATCTACTAAGGTGAGGCCAGTCGTGGCGCAGCGGCACAAAGTGTGACTGTAGAACCGATTGGTTGAGGGTTCGATCCCCACTCGAGGAGATGAAATATTTATTTAAATTTATATTTCCATTTCTTCGCTCTGGTTTCGAGGCAAAGCGGGCCGTTGAGTTCTGCCACTCAACACGAAATGTCTCCAGAATCCGGCAGAAAGTGGGGAACTGAGTGTCTTAACACTAGATTCCCTCTGCCTACCCTGCTGTGTGCGGGATACAGCGTAAAACTGATTTGATTTGATCAACTAAGATGCTGATATACAACTATTTCACACACAATGCATTCATGTTTGTATATTTAAATACCTAAGTAGTGATTGGATGGTATTTAATTTACCTTGCTGCCACCAAACTTGAAATATCTCTATATGATTTAAAACGAGAGAAAGCCGAAAAAATACAAATATACAAAAAGATTAACATATTTATTTTACAAAATCAAAACGACGAAACACTAACAAATCAAAAACTTTGTAATAATTTAATTAATTTAAATAAAACACTTTTTTTATATTATTACATTTATTACAATATGGTGGTGCCACAACGTTTACAGGATCTAAAGATTTCAACGCCGAATGTTTGGATTTATAATGTATTGTTTCCCTAGTCTAATTAAAACCAAATCAAGAACCCAACGATGAGTTGTGCCACCAAACTTGAAATATCTCCATATGATTTAAAACGAGAGAAAGCCGAAAAAATACAAATATACAAAAAGATTTAACATATTTATTTTACAAAATCAAAACGACGAAACACTAACAAATCAAAAGCTTTTTACCGATTTTCAATTAAATCTATAGTTAGTTACACAATAGGAGCTATGAATGACTCCACCCGTTCCATTACCGTCAGCGGTCACGTGACGTGACGTGACGTGACGTGACGTCGGTCAGCGGCGGCGCGGGCGCAGCTCCGGCAGCACGGTAGTAACGAGTGTATAATTATTAGCAGCGCGGCGCCGGTAGCCGAAAGGCCGACTCATCGTAATTTGATGGCGTCGACCGCCCCACCCGCCGCACAAAAAACTAATTAACTAAGATGGACTTGTATGCCTGTTACAGTGTTACCGTGTACACGTTCTATAGTATGGTGTGGGATGCAGCTTCATTCGCGCGATGGATTCGTGTTAGATCTGCTTGTTTCGTTTTGTTTTGCCTTTGAAGTTAATATTTTTGCCAGAAATTAGGTTTAATTAATTTTTTTTAGGGTCACGCTGTGTCCTGCATCGTTGGGTAGTGTTAAGACACTCAGATCCTCGTTTGTCCACCGAATTCTGGAGGCATTGTGTGGTGAGTGGCGGAATTCAATGTCGCGTTTGACACCACACAAAGCACAGAAGCACAGAGCGAAGAAATGCAAATATAAATTGATATAAATATTTAATTTTCTCGAACGGGAATCGAACCTACAACCTATCAAGTTCACACTACAATATGCGAATTGAAAATATTCAATATTTAGAAAGCTCTGTTTGTACTTATACAAATATTTCAACGTTTACTTTTATCGCCGGCAAAAACATCTAACCACCTTCTAAAATAAGACGAGTCCGACTTATTTCTTGTCGTCGATGGCACGAGTCAATGACGGATAGACCATTTGATAGATCACATTCACCGCTAAGCTTAGCAACTAACCAATAACGTGAATGCTTCACACGTTATATGATGCATTAAAGTAATTTAACTCTTTAAATATACTTAATTTTACTGTTTACTTCCAAGAAATGTTAAAATTCAGGTTGCGTTGTGATCGTTAAAAGTATTTTTGAGAGAAGATATTCGCGGCGTTGAGTTTTGCCACTCAACACGCAATGCCTCCAGAATTCGGCAGAAAGTTGGGAACAGAGTGTCTTAACACTAGGTTCCCTCTGCCTACCCTGCTGTGTGCGGAATACAACGTGAAACTGATTTTTTTATATTCATGAGATTTAACTATTAAATAATCATCGAGCCTTTCAAACAATCTTGACTATATGAAATCTTTTTGTACATTTTAAAAGTCATCAACAATAATATATGTTCCGTGAAAAATTGCTTTTCGGCAGCCAGGACACGGTTGCCGAATACAGAGAGAAAACGGTCCGCGAAACTTGACGAATGACTGTGAACCCGCGACGTGTCAACAAGCCGGAGTTAATCCTTTTCATACTTATTTAAAGCCCACGCCACACACCTTAATACCGCTATTGTTCACCGAAGATGTATTAAAATTTTATTACCTGCTTTGGCTTCATTTGAAAAGTTTATATTTATATATTATGTATATGTTAAAAGTAATTAAAATACCAAAGATGTTTGGTCATTGGACTTATTGTTCTCTAAAATTAAAATCCTAAGAAATAACCTTTCGTATATAGACCTATTAAAAACTAACAATGTTAATTAGCGATTTCATTAATAGGAATCCAGCGGGACGGTGACGTGACGCGTCATTAAAGCGGAGACATAGTCAAATAAATATCACGTCAAACCCACTTTCCGAGAAACTCGGTGCTACTGCAACCCGAAAGGGTATTAATAAACACAAAAGGGTTATAAAAACTGTGACAGAATTAAGAGCGGACGCGAACAAGTGAAATATAATGCGCGAAACAAAGCAGCCGGAGCGAATGCTTTAAATCATTTTTAATTATGTTATGGCGCGACCGCTGCCTCGGTGCTCGGGTTATGTTACACTATACTCTTAACACGCTGGTACCTTTGCCACTATCACCAAGACCGACCACCGACCACCGACCACCAGCACGCCTTTCTAGCCGCCTTGGTCGTGTCGCATCCACTCTACGCGTTCAATATATTCATACGTTGTCACACCTCCTACTGTTAAAGTAGACAACAAATATCAAATTGCATAATAATGTTTATAGCTGCGCGAGACGTGCATTCAAAAATAAACTGGAAGTTACTAGTTTTTTTATATGTCGATGTTATCGACGTTAATGTACTAGAAATATTGTTAAAATAACCATTTTGGGCTGCACGTTTTGCAGTGTTTAATAATATTTTTTATATTTACAGCAGCGTTGAAATACGACTTTTGAAAAATTCATTAAACTAGTTAGAGCTAATACTAACGTTTATAACCGCAGTTGTTCCTTAATGCCAGCTTAGCATCTTTAATTTATAAACTATTAGTTTTACTCAATATGGCTATGCCTGGCCTACATTAAACTAAATAAAAACTTTTATGAGGCCAGTCGTAGCGCAACGGCACGAAGTGTGACTGTAAAACCGACTGGTTGTAGGTCCGATCCCCACTCGAGGAGATTAAATATTTACTTAAATTTATATTTCCATTTCTTCGCTCTGGTGTCGAGGATAAGCGCGGCGTTGAGTTCTGCCACTCAACACGCAATGCCTCCAGAAGTCAGCAGAAAGTGGGGAACGGAGTGTCTTAACACTAGGTTCCCTCTGCCTACCCTGTTGTGTGCGGGATATAACGTGAAGCTAATTTATTTATTTTTATTTTAAAAACTATTATTTAATAAAAATTACTTACTTTCCTACAACAACAACAAATAAATAAATAAATGTTATTATGAAAATAATGCACTAATATGTATAATCGATTTTACGAGCCCGCGTATGCGACGGATTGACGTGTCGCAATAAACGCGACGTGCGCCCGCGCACAGTGTCCAATGATCCGTGAAATTTACGATGACGCCGCTCAGTGCTACCATACCCTTAATTATTTACCCAACTTTAATTGGGTTTGGAATGTATTTGTGTTTTGTATGTATGTATGTTTGTTTGTTTGTTTGCTATAATAATATTGTGTTATTTATTAGTTTTGATTTTATAATTTGTAAGTACGAGCTTTTGTGTGTGGTATCTCGCGTTAGTTATTTATGTTAAGTTGGAATGTATAAAATTTAGCTTTTGTTATTTGAATGTCGGTTTTCTCATTATTTAGGTCCCCGATTTATATGAATGTTGTGGAGAAAAAGACATAAAAATGTAACCTTAGGTAGGGTGAACCATTTTTGTATTACATTTTCGCTTTTACACTTCATAACTAGGTAGCCTAAGCCTAACATACTAGAAGGACCTATGCCTATTCAACTCTACTTATGTACTTATGTATATGTATCTTTTATACTTACCTAATCTCAAAAATAAACCGTTTTTATTTAAAAAATTAAAATTAAATTAAATTAGCTTCACGTTGTATCCCGCACACAGCAGGGTAAGCAGAGGGAACCTAGTGTTAAGACACTCCGTTCCCCACTCTCTGCCGAATTTTGGAGGCATTGCGTGTTGAGTGGCAGAACTCAACGCCGCGCTAAACCTCGACACCAGAGCGAAGAAATGGAAATATAAATTTAAGTAAATATTTCATCTCCTCGAGTGGGGATCGAACCCACAACCAGTCGGTTTTGCAGTCACACCTCGTGCCGCTGCGCCACGACCGGCCTTTTTTTATTTAGAATATTGCATTATTACTTCTACTTCCCGTAGAAGTTCCATTACTCTACTTCCCGTAGAGGTTCCATAATTGGATTTTTACACTATTTTAGAGCTTCTATTTCTTTAGCTGTACGCTATATACCTCATATAGCAGAGTAAGCAGAAGGGACCTACTGTTAACACATTCCACTTCCACACTTTCCTTACAATCGAGACATTGCGTGATGATTGGCGGAACTCAACGCCGCTCTTTGTCTTGTCATTATGAAAATAATTCATTTCCCCGTGTTATATAATTTACTTCTCAACGTAATGTTCGGTATTGTTTATTATATTTACGTGTATATTTCTAAGTACCACAATAGTTTAAAAACAACATAGAGATAGTAGGTAACAAATTAAATAATAAATGATCATCAACAAATCTATCAAGCCGCGACAGATTGCAACTGAGAGGCGACCGAGTGGATTGCACTCGGAATGCATGACCGATCGTCGCGAAGGGGCAGGAAAAAGCGTTCGTCCGCCGCTCACCGCTCACCGCTCGCCGCTCGCCGGTGAATGAAGCGATTACCGCTGAATGGCGACCCGGCGCGCGGAACCAAACGCGCGGCACGACACGCGGCGTTCTACCACGTCGCGCATTGTCTCAGCGGGCTTGACCCGTGCCCCGCGCAAAAACATCACTAAAAACTAATAACGACTCATAAAAACCCACCGAACCTCTTTTAATTGGATAAAAAATCGAGATCGGACACGTTTTTGTCGATAAAAATAACGTTGACAAACTCTTTTTACTAGAACTTCTTGCACGGCTCGCCCGCTGATTATTTTTCTGATGAATTCTCTTGGTGCCATTTTTAAACTATGTAATTATAAATCTGGTCTTAGTTTTTATCGTTAACAATTTTAATACTGAGCATTGAGGTAATATAAATGGATGTTAACAAAAAGCATGAAAATCGCCAAGTCAGGAGCTCGCTCAAATATGCTCCATTGTTACTTCTTGAATCTATTTTATTCAGTATTTTAATTATTGACTCTATTTAAATTAATCCAAAACAAAAAAAAATAAATCACCTGTCGTCTAAATTTCATTTGGTGGAGTAAAGTTTGTTTTTTAGTTACTATCCAAATTTTGGTTGAGCGAGTTTGTTAAATTTTGTGGTACATCATTTTTCCTCATGAAAAAATTTAACAGATAGGTACCTACATATATATATAAAATTCTACAGCTATCTAATAAATGACAATAGGTACTAATCTTTACATAGTATAATAAAGTTTTAATATGGCATTTATCGTTATAAACGTTATTCTCTTTCCTAGGTGTTATTAACACTTTAAAAATGTTAAAAGAAATATTTTAAAATATCATAAATCAATGATTTTTGAAGTTTAATCTGATTCTCTGTGCGTTTCATTGTTATTTATCAATTTCGTTATTTCATCAATTTAAATACAGTTTTCACTGTGCCATTTTGGCAAATTTACCTTAACGTTCAGTGTTTGTTTTGTTCCAATTGTATCATAAATAAAAACGTTATATTAATATAAAAAGCTTCAGATTGTATTCCCCACACAGCAGGGTAGGCAAAAGGAACCTAGTGTTAAGACACACCGTTCCCCATATTCCGCCGAATTACGGAGGCAATGCGTATTGAGTGGCAGAAATCAACGCCGCGCTTTGCCTCGATACCAGAGCAAAGAAATAGAAATTTAAATTAATATTTCATTTCCTCGAATAGGGATCGAATCCACAACCAATCGCGTTTACAGCCACACACTTGTGCCCCTGCGCCACGACTGGCCTCTAATATGAAGTATTTTTTCCTAAAACATTTATTACATAACTGTTTTACTAAATTGGCTGAAACTTTACTCTTTAATGTACCTATATATATGTGTATAAAATGATAATGATATTTAAGCAGCAAAGTTCAAAAAAAGTCACATTAGTAGTAGTAGTAATTTGTAAAAGTTCTAGCGAGCGAAGCCGCGTGCGGGGCGGGCAAAACGTTGTTAGATATAACAACATTTTTGAATTGCAACTTAGAATATTAGATATACTATATTGAGGCCGGTCGTGGGGCAGGGGCACGAGGTGTGACTGTAAAACCGACTGGTTGTGAGTTCGATCCCCACTCGAGGAGATGAAATATTTACTTAAATTTATTTCCATTTCTTCGCCCTGGTGTCGAGATTAAGCGTGGCGTTGAGTTCTGCCACTCAACACGCAATGCCTCCAGATTTCGGCCGAAAGTGGGGAACGGAGTGTCTTATCACTAGGTTCCCTCTGCCTACCCTGCTGTGTGCGTGATGCAGCGTGAAGCTGATTTAATTTTAATTTTAGTTATTTTAGGTATTTTAAAAATACTCTAAATATCTATTAAGACCAAAAAAGACTATAATAGAGCATTAATTCAGAATAATTCTTTCATATAAAAAAAAACCAGCAACTTAATTTTGTTTTAACACAAAACAATTGGAAACAAACGTAACCTGTTTATATGACATCGACGAAAGCAGGACGCGGAATGACCAATTTCAAATTCAACTCCGAAGGGCCTGCGGTCAAACTCATAGTAGTATTCAAATTGGCAATAGCGGTAGGGGGATAAATCTTAAGTTGGTGGAACCTTCTTTAATGAGCTAATACGGTATAACGACGCACAATCGCCAAAAGTCCATCCATTTGTGGTCGAAATATCGATTATCTTGACTTAAAATATTGTATTCTTATCTATACCCTGACTAAAAATTTAAAGGAAAGTATTTTTTTTTAGCTTCACGCTGTATTCTGCACATAGCAGGGTACGGGAATGGAACCTGTGAACCTAGTGTTAACAAACCGTTCCTATTAATGCTCTTCCGTCCCCCATTTTTGTTTTATAAGTATGTAATATTTATAAAAGTAAAAGATTTGTGTAGTCATTATTCGATAAGCATTTGAATATCAGAAATAAGTAAAAAGACTTTGTCATAATTGATTACATAACTAAGTAATATTTTAACAGATCAGTTTTTTTATCAACTTCACGCTGTATTCCGCTGTTGCTGCCTCCTGTTAGGGAACCTGGAGCTTAGTGTTAATATACTCCGTTCAGGTTAAGATAAGTTCCGTTCCCTACTTTCCAACTTCAAACAGTTCAGTTAAAGGGGCTAAATTTACTTTATATAAAATCAGTCTGTCTGTTGCCAGTATAGGCGTAGAGATACACTTGTGTGAATGTAAACGCAACAGGCTGTGAGTTCGATTCACACGTCAGGAAATGAAATAATATTTTAATAATAATATTATCATTTCTTCGCTTTGATGTCAATGCAAACCGCGGCGTTGAGTTGCGCCATTCAACACACAAAGCCTCCAGAATTCTGCAGAAAGTGGCGAGCGGAGCAGACAAGGCAGCCTTGTCTCAAGACAAGGCTGCCTCTGCCTACCTTATGCGACCATTCGGAATACAGCGTGAAGCTGTAGATAAAAATCACTACTTTAAATTGTGAATATTAGATATTAATTAATGTTTATAGTTAAAAAAATAAAAAAGCTAATAGACAGCAATAATACTTTAGTATTTAGTAGTGGCTCCTCGTTTACACGATTGCCACGAGTCACGATGTTTTAATAAAAAAAAAACAGTTCTATACCATTATAAGAATACCGATTTCATTTTCAAACCATTACAAGGCAAGCGCTGTGGAATATGCCGATTATATTTCCGCTTATACGAGCTCCGGGGAATTTGCCCGCACGTTATACCAATCTTGGAATTAACTTGTAAACTCCGCATTTGCTTATGCCTCCATTTTACGTAATCGACGTAGCTCCGCGCCGGGTATGGGTAGCGGGTATTAGCTACGTAGGTAGGTATAATCGATACGCTTATCATATCCATTTTTATATTGTTAGTTGTCGATGTTGAGTGGTTATTCTTTTTCTTTTAATTATTATTTTTTGGTTACATTTAGTATGTGAGGTCGTCGTGGCGCGGTGGTTTGTACCACCGTGGCGTGTACCCTTGTGGGTGTGGCTGATAACGCGAGAGTTGTGGTTTCGATTCTCTCTTGGCGGAATGAAATGATTATTATTTTCATTTTCTCACATTGGTGACTAGGCAAAACTCGGCGTTGAGTTTCACCATTCAACACGCAATGCTTTGAGAATTCCGCGCAAATGCAAGACATATTTTTTTTAATAAGAACTGATGTCCTAACACTAAATTTCCTCTGCCTACCCTGCTATGTGCGAGATAAAGCGTGAAACGTAACGTAAAGAAAATTACAACAGATAAATACCTTCTTCAAATATTTTGTTTTCTCAAATGACTAACAAATTAGCTAATTCAAAATACATTACAATACACTTGCATCAAGCGATTAAAAAACAAAACCTAAACTGAAAAAAAAATTACGAAAACCGTTTACATACTTGTACATACATACATAAATACATAAAGAAAACTTTAGGCACACCATTGTTTCCCAGCAGCGGGGAAAAACCGACCAATCACCACTGTAACACCGCCAGCTAGTAATTAAAAATTCAAATTAGATCGTCCCCCTCACAGCCCCAGTTGGTGATTACGCGGCGCTAATTACGCGCGACCAATTAAAACGCGGGGCGACAGAGCGGCGCGGCTCGGCGCCGGCCAATGGCAGCCCCGGCCTGAAGCGAGGCGTGGTAATTAAGACGAAAGGGTTGATTTTCCCGGGCGTTCGTCCGGGGGGGGGGGGCGTTGATTAATAGCTCCCCAGTGTGCGAGCGCCTTTATATAGACACCAGAGATGACCAGTTAGATGATGGTGGAAGATGTTCTCGAAATTATTTTCAGAAGTTGCTTTATAATTTAAAGTAATTAGAATATTTATCGTCATCATACAATTATATGCCAATGCGGATACGAATTAATTTCTCTATCTCTGCATACCTCTTTCGTCTGAGCCACTGTCATCAACCTCTTCATACATTCCCTCCGGAGGCTACATCATCCTGACCTTCCTCCAATATATTTGATACTATGTTTTCGAAAGTGAACCGAGTTTTCCCCCTACCTCTTTTACCGATAATAAAAAATAAGCTGTAATACACTACAATTACTTACTTTCTTGATGGCGTGAAATCTCTATATTTAAGAGCGACTAAACAAAACTCATTTGTATCTAAATAACTTTAGTCGTATACATTCTAAAGCGATGAAAAATCACCTATCCAAAATCGTTTTCAGTCCATTCAAAGAAACAATAAGGTAGGTTTATTTGCATGCAGCTATTCATTGGAACGTAAAACAGATGTAGGTGGGGAGAATTGAGTTTAGAGCTAGGGTTACCACTTCCTAACCATTTAAATTGTCTAAATATCATTTAAATTGGCTTGTATTGAAATTGTCTTATACTCTATATATTTGCTTAATTATAAAACTAACCACACCCAAGATTAATATACAAATAGTTAAAATAAATTTGAAATGGATATAAGCAACAACGTCGACGGCAACCCTTGAGTACGTAAGTGGAAGTTTCGCATCCATCCACGTTGTAAATGGCCTCCACGCACCTCACTACGTCTCTAAACGCGCCACTATTTGACTAAACGAGACTTTTTATTCACCTTACAGACGCTCACGATTCAATTCGTACTATCCGAAACATTAAAGGAATTGAGAGATTATTAAAATGTTGTACGATCTGAGAGGTTTCTAGGCACTTGTGATTGGGAGAAATGGACCTGAAAATCGCAATTGTATATGAAATTTAGTTATTAAATATTTATTTAATAACATGATTTGGGTTAATATTATTTTATGTGAAGTTTTAGGTGTAATTAAGTAAAGAACTACCTCTATTTCTAACGATATATGCATTTTCATAATCTGCGCTAGGTACTAAGGGCATTTTCCCATTAAGAAACCTCCGTTCGTCACTCTCTGCTGAAATCTAGAAGCGTGTTGAGTGGCGGAGCTCAATGTCGCGATTGGCTTCGTTACCAGAGTCATTAAATACTTCCTAGAGTGGGAATCGAACCCAGAACCTGTCGCATCTACAACCACACGCTTGTGTCGCTGTGCCAACGGCATTTGCCAATCTGAATTTATAGTTTAACAAAGATACCTATAACCTATTTACTTACGACACTCGATATATGTATTTCATTTACCTGATATAGCATTGTTAACAATACTATATATTTGAGGCTTACGTGTTATTAAGAGAGCCGATGAAGTGTAAATGATCTGCAGGCCGAAGTCGACCCGGTCCCCCCCCCCCCCACATCCCTTACCCACCCCCACCCGTCACCGCCAGAAGAAAAATGCTAACACGCCCCCGCGAAAACTATTAGTTATTTTGGCACCCCTGCATCCCGCGCCGACGATTATACGAGAATGTTTGTTTTTACCAAGTTACGTAAGAAATGACTATCAACCTCGGGGAAGAACCTTGGGAAGATATGAAATCTCATTATTCTCGATAATTTCTTTATAATCACGGTATAAGTTAAATGGTGATGTCAGGTTACTATTTCCATTTCTTCGCTTTGGTGTCGAGACAAAGCGAGGCGTTGAGTTTCGCTACGCAAAAAAGAAAATTGGGAACGAAATTGTCTTAATGAGAACGGAGTGCCTTAACACTAGGTTCCCGTGATTCATCTGCCTACCCTGCTATGTGCGGGATACAGCGTGAACCAAAAAATATATATTAATAGTGGTATTTTTTTGTTAAACTAATAAATCTAGTAGGTATACTTAGTAATTTATCACAAAATATACAACAAGTCGGCCAACATAAGAAAGTTAACAATAAAATCTGGCATCACAGTAGCGTTGATGAAATTCAAGGCATGATAAAGAATATTGCCCATAAAATTTTCATTGCTGTTAACTTATTTATGAAGTAGACTACATATTTAATACTTGCCTCAATCATAAACATAACATATCTCATACTATACTTACCTATACCTACAAAAGAGACTTTTGATGTCTGTATAATATATATATTTTTTGTGATTATATTATGTTGGTCTGTGTGTCGTTTAAGTGTGGCTTCGAAGTCGTATGTAAGTAAATCTTTGAGTATGGATTTAAGTTTTTTTAATGTTTCTCGCAAGGAATTCCAGTAAAGTAATGCAGTACAAATTATTTTTGTTTTGCGGTACAATTTCAATCGTTTCAGTTAGAGACTTGAAATCTATCGATTTATGTTTTTGTTTATATTACGCTTGTTTCTGTTGTTTTGATAAAGGAAAGGGATCTAAGATCATTAGAAATTAAGTAAAAAATATTTTAATATTATTCTATTTAAATTAATTTATACAAATACTTTCTATAATAAAGTAATATATGAGTAGGTACTACAATATATACATACTCGTATATAGTGTGTATGTATGTATGAGGAGTGTGAACGTGCCGACACCGCTCGATCACCCGCAAGGTCCACGACAAACAAACCCTCCCATCTGTTATGATGCTTCCGACACTACATTGTTTAATTGACCTTTTTGTCGTTCCATATATGTAATAAGATTATATAGATATATGTATTTATAAAAAATATATGTAGTTTTTTTTTTTATTTTCACATTGTATCCCGCACTTTGAGAGGTAGACAGGTTAAACCTGGAAACCTAGTGTTGAGATATTCCGTTTCCATCAAGATATTTCCGTTACCAACTTTCTGCCGAATTCTGGACGTATGTCGCGTTGAGTGGCGGAACTCAACGCACTCATATATAATATTGTAATGATTTAAAATAGAAAAAAAAAACAAATATATGCATACGTAAACTGCTGCTTATGAAAAATATCCAATTCTGCATACATAATTTATGACTCACAATTGCAAGAGCTACTGTAGGCAATTTTATTACTTAACTTACGTACGAGGTAATTTAAAAAAAAAAAAATCTATAGTTATAGTAATAGCTATTTGTGTTGACCAGACCGATGCTCATGAGGACTTAGTAGATTGAATTTCAGCGACTGTGATTGTCAAAGAACAGTTGGTCGTGTGCTGCACCAGATAGAAGCTAATAGGGATGTAAGCACAGATATAAAGCAGTACAATACATAACCGGTACACAAAAGGCTAACACGGGCACGCCGCGCTCGGACACGGTTTGTACGTACACACCAGACAAAGCACACAAACACGTGAGGTCATCTCCCCTCATTAGGTGGTTAGTTTTCCGGGCGTGTCCGCGGAGTCTGCGGACGTGCCAGGGGGCGAGGGTTGCCTGACGGGGGGCGGAGGGGGGGGAGGTGGAGGACAGGGTGTGCTGCCGGGAAGTTACTTAATTAATCCCCGCGCGGCCGCCATTGGCCGGCTCTGGGCGGCGGATCTTCGCCCGCGCGTTAATTGGGCGGACTGCCGCGTGGATTAGACTAGCGCCTTCGATTAATGAGAAGGTTCCACCGAGTACCTACTTATATACGGCCACATGGCTGTGTTGGCTGGTTTTCAGTACCTACAGGTCTTTCGTTTATGTTATGTATTAAGATTGTTACCTACGAACTATGAACTAATTAGTTTTGGGCTTCAACCATTTTATTTGATTATTTTAGTATAAGTAACAGTAGATAAGTTAAATAAGCAAAGAAACTTGATCATAATTACATAGCTAAAGAAGATAAGGTTATTATTTAATGTTATTACGTTTTTTCTTAATTATAATTTAACAACAAGTTTTACGTTGTGTGTCACCGATTTTTCTACCTTGTCTTTTTACAAAACAAACAAAAAAAGAAACGTGAGAATATATCCTAAATAAGCTCCACCAGCCTTAATAAATATGATAGTACAAGAGAAATTGGCTCGAAACTAATATCGCACTCGTCGCGTCAAGTGAACTTATAAAGCTCAGATTTAGCGAGAGTCGAGGGCTGAACAGGCGCGAAACGCCCAGGTAAAGCACCTACTTACAGCGCGATATACGAGGAAACGTAAATTATAATATTGTGTGTGTCGGGGCTAACCCTCTCGCGCGCGTCGCCCGCCCGTGTGTGCGCACCGCCCGCTGAAAGAAAAGCAATTTCCTAGGGCGGCGCGGGGAGGGCGGCGGAGGACGGGGAGGACGGGGTCGGGGTCTCGCGCGAATATAATTTTGTTCATTTTTTTTCATTCGGGCGAGTTAATTCGACTTCGCGGCGTAGTCGGCTATTGATTAGGGCGCGTCTTTCGTTTTTAATTTGTTTGCGCGCGCAGCCGCGATGCACCCGGCGAGATGAGTTCTCGCCACCCGCGCTTCCCCTCCTCGCCCTCCGGCCCTCTCTAATGAAGCCTCCGCTAACTACGCGAACTGTAATAATCACGATCCTTTTCACAATCATGCTTTGACGTCAACGTTTTCTCCGAGTCAACTAGCTAAGAAAGCGAGGCAGCATCTTTGAGGATAAACATTACGTCTCCCCCATTCTAAACAAAATCAGAGGACGTATAAAAATCATAGTAATTGCTTGCTGGCAGTTTAATAAAAGAGTGTTGTAGTTAGTCTTAAATAAATACATATTTATGAAGAAAATAAGTAAATTAGTGATGCGAAAATAAGTATATGATTTTTTATGTTATCTGCTTAAACAAGTATTAGATAAGTAGGTTATGTAAAATAATTTTACACACATACATATAAAGCCAGTTCTTCCTCTGGCCGGAGGGGGGAGGTGGGGGGAGCGCGGCCTCGCAGCCCGTGAAACAGCACCGCCTGCGTGTGACACATTAGTAAATGAGACGACATTCGTTACGTGGCGCGCCCGACTGTTCATTGAAAGCCTTCGAGAGGAACTAAATTGGTCGTGACTCAAACTAGTTACATTATAAAGCTGTATCATTAAGAAATGAAAGTTTGTATTACTAATATTCTGTTATGTTATAGACAGGGAACGTAAGGTTAGCTTAAGTAATACGAGTAGTTACTTAATATAATATTTTTATTATATTGTAATTAAGACGAAATGTTATAAATAAATTTTGCAATAAAATTAAAAATGATTTCGAAGGCATACTAACCATCTTAATAATATAGTGTGAAAGAGTCTCACTCAATAAATCGAAACAGCGTCGCGTCCGCTCGGCCATTAAGCCTCGATAGAGGATACTTTGGCGCTTATTTTGTTTTATTAGGTTCATTTTATTATTTTAATTCGTGCGCGAGTACGCTATTTGCGTGTGCGCAGTTTGTCGCGCGCCCCGCCCACCGCGCGGGGACCAATGGCGCGCGCGCCGCTAACGAGGCGCCCGCTGCCGCCGCCGCGCTCGCGCCCGCACCCGCTACACCCGCTACACCCGCCGCGCCCGCACCCGCACCCGCCACGCCACGACACCACTCATTGTTTCATATCGACTCTCGTTTTGGTCTGTTTCGGTCTGCTCCATCTCATCGGCAGGCATCGCGACGCACCTCCCACAGCGGTAATTCCAATGTCGCCACGTATATTGTGATATTGACTGAGATTCCACTTCAGAATGTTTAAGTTTCGAGGCGCGATCGTCGGAGCCACTCAATAAGCTATAAACTATCCGCCTCCGAGAAGTTATTTTAAA
>JAATLQ010033198.1:0-16937 GCA_013421005.1 Heliconius erato x Heliconius himera | reverse complement strand
CTAGGGTTCCTCTGTCTAACCTGCTGTGTGAGGGATACAGCGTGATTTCAAAAATTCAATTGAAGATTCTCATGGGAGGTACGAAAATGCGACCTAAAGTTTTAATAAATTTCTCATTAAAAATCTTCATTGCGTTGCAAACATACATTATAGGTATATCAAAACACGAACATAATTCAGTGTGTTAATTAAATAATTTTGTGGTTTAAGCGGGCGAAGCCGCGAGCGGGTCGCTAGTTAATAAATAATAATGCATTCCCTCGAATGGGAATCGAACCCAAAACTATTGCGTTACAGTCACACCTTTGTGCCGCTGCACCACGACGGCCTCATTAGCCGGCAGCGTTTTACAAACTCTTCACCAACTGTACAACCTTTACTTTCGTATCTTAAGTGAAAAGTTCCTAGAGACATCTTTGTGTTAGATTTAGAAGTAATATATTTTCATTAGTTCGTGTCGTCGCCTATTAACAGTGATGTGTTGACTGTTTTCTCGTATACTCGGTAGGGTTTCTATTATTTATTTATCATTTGCTATTCTTATTTGAGAATAACTTATATATCAGCTTCACGCTGTATCCCGCACATAGCAGGGTAGGCAGAGGGAACCTAGTGTTAAGACACTCCGTTCCCCACATTCTGCCGAATTCTGGAGGCATTGCGTGTTGAGTGGCAGAACTCAACGCCGCGCTTAACCTCGACACCAGAGTGAAGAAAATGCAAATATAAATTTAAGTAAATATTTCATCTCCTCGAGTGGGGATCGAACCCACAACCAGTCGGTTTTACAGTCACACTTCGTATCGCTGCGCCACGACTGGCCTCACTTGGCCTCAACTTGTTAGATAAATTAAACAGAAGATGTTTATTTGGCAACTATTTAGAAATTTGTTGGTCATTAGTAAAAAGGTATAGTGAACTTAGTGTCAAGACATTGTTCTCTCAAATTCAAGACATTGTGTATCAAGTGGTGGAACTTAACGAAGTAAAAAGCTGTTAAAAATAATTTAAAACATAATAACTGATAATAATTTATTACAAGAATTGAGGTTTTGCAATTTTGTTTTATTAAAAAATAAAAATAATTTAAACGGTTTAGGTATCTTTAAGCCTGGAGCTAGGTAGCCTCTACTTTTAAACTCTGGTAATTGACAAACACACATCGATATATTTTAATATACATAAATATATTACATAAAATTAGCTTAATAAACGAAATAATCGTTGATATCGATGTTTATTATACAGATATCGATTTTAGGTGATATCGAATTTACAACCT
This sequence comes from Heliconius erato x Heliconius himera, assembly GCA_013421005.1. Lineage (NCBI taxonomy): Eukaryota > Metazoa > Arthropoda > Insecta > Lepidoptera > Nymphalidae > Heliconius > Heliconius erato x Heliconius himera. The sequence continues at coordinate 15,655 of JAATLQ010033198.1, read as the reverse complement.
CGATTAAACAGTTCAATTTAACCATTTCAATGTCGACAGGACTTTCAAATGTGAAATAATTCTTGCAAAAGGCAAATATTGTAATCAATCAGCTTCATGCTGTATCCCGCACACAGCAAGGTAGGCAGAGGGAACCTAGTGTTAAGACACACTGTTCCCCACTTTCCGCCGAGTTCTGGAGGCATTGCGTGTTGGTTGGCGGCAGAACTCAACGCCGCACTTTGCCTCGACACCAGAGCGAAGAAAATGGAAATATAAATTTAAGTAAATATTTCATCTCCTTGAGTGGGGATCGAACCCACAACCAATTGGTTTTACATTCACACACTGTGTGCAAATTTTGTAGATCTAGAAAATGTACGCAGATATTTCATTTATCCTTCCGTATATATGTTTTCTTATTTTATATTCAGGTAAGCAACTTATGGAGTGTATCTTCCACACCATTCTCAGCACGTCATATTATATTTTATGTTTTTTTATTTCAAAAGATGTACATACGTTCAGGTGACTTGGCGAGGTTCCCGATGTTTTTTTTACGTTTGCGTTTCGTGATATTACTGTGTCACTGTTTGAGAGGAGTCACGTTCTCTTTTAATATATTCTGTTTCTGATTCAACGCAGTACTGAAGGTTCTTGTTTTTCACTTTGTGCTATTTAAAGAAAAAAAACAAACAGAAGTTACTATAAATATGAAAGTGATAATAATTAGTTACTATTTATATATAGATATAAATATATGTAACAGAAAAAATATAAATATAATGAATTTTATGAATTAATTAAATGGACAAAAATTGAGTTTTGTTATTCTGTGATATTTTTTTAAGCCATGTCTTTTTTACAGCTTCAGGGGTTTGTCTAGCAATTATCAGAGTAGGAGAGAAGAGAGAGAGAGTAGTATAGAGAAATGTTTTAAGTTCCTCAAGTTACATTTGAGGAGGCAGTCGTGGCGCAGGGGTAAACAGGCTGTAAACGGGATGTGTGAGTTTGATTTCCACTCAATGAAATATTTAATATTTTCATTTCCTCGCTTTGGAAACGGGGCGTGGCGTTGAGTTCCACTATGAAAAGGAAAGTGGGGAACGGAGTATCTTAATGGAAAATAGGAGGACACTAAGTTCCCAAGTTAACTCTGCCTATCTTTTAATATTCGATATACAGTGTGGAGCGGAAAAAAAAATACACACGAAAGAGACACCGCCACAATGGCGTCTTGGATTTTTATAGGCGTCTATTGCAATAATCCATAGGTAGCAGATAGAGAGTGACTATTCATATATCTATATAAAGATCTTCTTCGTTTTGCCCCTAAATAATATAGTTTCAATGTCTAACTTTAAAATATAAACAAATCTGAATGAAATTAGAATCTATTACTTTAAATACTATGGAAAACGTTCCAACTGGGCCACGAGTCCTTTAGAATATTTGTTACATTACTTAAATAATGATATATTAGGCCAGTCATTTCTTTTCTCTCGTGTCAAGGCCAACCGCGGCGTTAAGTTCCGCCACACAGCATGCAATGCCTCCAGAAATCAAATGCAGGAATGGAGTGTTGCGCAAGGGTTCCCAGGTTCCTTTGCCTACCTTGTTAAGAACGGAATACAGTGAGATGCTAAAAAATATATAATCATATTACTCTTTCATTCAATAATATTCAATAAACATAAGTTATAAGGTTCCTATATTCTTGTTCTTATAGTTTTCTCCATTTTTTTTATTTTGATCTGATTAAAACTTGCCGTAGTATCCGTTATAAGCTTTGCTGTTTCGCATTATGGCAGCAATTATTCATTGATAAAGATGAGACTTGAAAGGAGTTGGCACGGGTCTAAAGGATGGGATCTGTTGCTTGTGAAAATGAGCGAATTGTATTTAAAATATATTGTTGTAATTTAAAATACAGCTGACGTCTATTTGTAGGCGTGCTGGTTGTGGGTTCGATTCTTGGATAGAGGATACGGGAATATTGTAATAATTATTTTCGTCTTATCCTAGAATCAGCATTGCATTGAATTTTGACACTAGAAACGCAATATTTCGAATCCGGGCGGAAAATAGAGAATAAAGTGTCTTGAAATTCTTCTTTTTTCTATGTTAAAAAAATAATATATGTTTTATTTTACCTATAAATCAGATGAGATTAAAAAATTTAAAACAGTTGAAAAGCCGAGAACTACTTATAGTTTATATGAAAGAAATGTTTGTTGAATTTAATAATTAAAAGTTCGATACAAAAGCAATATCCACACTTCATTTTGGTAAACGCCGAAATATGTCAAATTACATATTGTAATACAGTCTTGTACGATTATAATAAATAGTTGCTATTTTAAAACTTATATCTTGTATTTAATTAATTTTTATATTATTTTTTAATCACGCTGTATCCCGCATGTAGCAGGCTAGGCAGAGAGATCCTGGTGTTAAGACACTCTACCTTCCGCCAAATTCTGGGGACATTGAGTGTTGAGTGGCGGAGCTCAACGCCGCGCTCTGCCTTGACACCAGAGGGAAGATATAAATATTTCATTTTCTCTATCTACTATCCCACACTTGTGCCACTGCGCCACGACTGGCCTGATTTTTTTATTGCATGATCAATTATAAAACTAAAAATCAGTGAAAATGCAATTATAAACAAGTAAAAGCGAATTCGTTTAGTCAATTTACGAGATTCCCAAGAAAGTCCTTCCTTTGGGAGACCGACCCTTTTCAAAGTTAATCCTTTTATAAATTCACGCACCTGGTCATGGCGTTGGGTAAAGTAGACGCAATTATTATAATAGCATATTTATTTTTGTTTCAAATAAAACTTAAGGTGAACATTAAATAAAATATATTTAAGAAGGTTATCTGAAATTGGTTGTAACGATATAATTTGTTTATTATGAATTATAATTATTTGTTGTATTATGAGGCCAGTCGTGGCGCAGCGGCACGAGGTGTGACTGTAAAACCGACTGGTTGTGGGTTCGATCCCCACTCGAGGAGATGAAATATTTACTTAAATTTATATTTCCATTTCTTCGCTCTGGTGTCAAGGCTAAGCGCGGCGTTGAGTTCTGCCACTCAACACGCAATGCCTCCAGAATTCGGCAGAAAGTGGGGAACGGAGTGTTTTAATAACACTAGGTTCCCTCTGCCTACCTTGCTGTGCGGGATACAGCGTGAAGCTATAATTATTTGTACAGTTAAACGGATTAAAATTGGTATTTTAAAATTGCATTTTATTTTAAATTATTGTATTATATTTCTTGGCATGAAATATAAACTAGTTAAAATATATATTTTGGGGTTCCGTATTTCATAGAAAACATAATTACAAACTTATATTGAAAGTTTATTTCATTCAACTTTATTCGCCGCGTTATCTAAACCTATTGTATATTTTTCGTACTTATTTCTTAATTACTAATATACAATTATGAAATTTGGTGAGAAGTGAGAACTAGCAGTACAAAAGGAAAAGGATAAAATCTGGTACTAGATACATATATACTAGGTACATATAATAACTATTACAAATTGTGGTTCAATTGTGGACCGCAAATTTAGGTTTGCCCTTTTTATAAATTCTAATTCCCTACAATCTGAAAATTGGTGCGGAACCCTCGTTGGGCAAGTCGGACCTTGCACTTGATTTTTCTATTAGACCTGAAGGTGAAAATTATGAAAAAAATCCTGGAGGAATGAACTAAATAAACACAGAACGGCCGATCGAAACGTATTTTTCTCTTCGGTCATGGAATATAAATGACTTTTCTGATCAATTATTTATGAAGAAATAATGACGCACGAACACGATTAACAATATTATAAATATTTGAAATATAATGTGACTTTTTTGTGTTTACTTTTCATAAATCATAGGTGTTATGTAGGAAGTAAATAAAAATAAAATAGCATTCTAAGTATTTTTCATAAATAACTACTAATTACTTATTGTGATGCTGTTGCTGACGCTTTGCTCTGGTATCTAGGTAAATCGCGGCGTTGAGTTCCGCCACTCAATATGCTATACACTTCGGCGGAAAGTAGGGAACAGAATGTCTTAATTTTTCTCTGCCTACCCTGATATGTGCGGGATACAGCGTGAAAACAAAAAAAAAGTTAATTAAAATTTTGGGAATATAATGTCAACAAGAAGTTCGAGTCCATCCAAATTTACATAATTTGTAGATATTGATAAAACGTTACCAGAGTTTTTGTTTAAATTACCATATAATTCTTATTAAGAAGACGTATAAAATTAAAAAGTTTCGAACCCGCGCCTCTTTGGAAAGCGTCCAAGCGCTCTTACCAACTAAGCCATAGGTTCTTATCGAGTTACGTCTAAATTCTTATACGCTTGTTAAAACTTATTTATGTTGTTAGCATCTCTAAATGCAGATTTTTACAAATTTCCGCTACCCAAACATAATTACTTAGATTTATCGTTTGGCGAGAGAGAATACTATTTTTTAAATATTTTATTCTTTCCTAAGTGTGAAATAAGACTTTAATTTTTTTTTAAAATACTATGAGGCCAGTCGTGGTGCAGTGGCACAAAGTGTAACTGTAAAACCGACTGGTTGTGGGTTCGATCCTCACTCGAGGAGATGAAATATTTACTTAAATTTATATTTCCATTTCTTCGGTGTCGAGGACAAGCGCGTTGAGTTCTGCCACTCAATACGCAATGCCTACAGAATACGGCAGAAAGTGGGGAACGGAGTGTCTTAACACTAGGTTCCCTCTGCCTACCCTGCAGTGTGCGGGATACAGCGTGAAGCTGATTTTATTTTTTAAAAATACTATACAATTGTCTAGAATCAAAAACTATATAATAAGTTGTAATAAAGCCTAATTCTGGCCGGGAAGTCGTGCATTAATAATTAATTATTGCTGCTATAATCCAATTCGGTATCACACACGGAATTAAACAGGAACATTCAAAGATAATTTCCAATTAGTATCGGAATTGAGAAATCGTTAATCTTAATATACATTTGATTGCAGCTACATATATTACAATAATTTGAGTCGTTGTTGCTGTAAACATGACGATCGTGGATTCGATTCCCACTCAGAAATTATTAAGTCATTATTATTTATTAATATTTTCTTTTAATTATTTCTTTGTCTGGTGTGTGTCCTGAAAATTCGGCGTAATGTGGGGAACGAAGTGAAAGAAAATTTCAATAATTGTAGTGCTTTATCGTATGTGGATGAGTAGGTAAAGGCAGAGGAACCTAGTGCCAAGATCTCCCCCTCCAGGTTGCAAGAAGACAAGACTTTGAGTGGCAGAACTCAACGCCTTGCTTTTTTATAAATGTACTAAATTATATCAAATTAGATAATAGAATATTTTAATATTTAGCTCACTTTAGTGTCATTTTTTCGATGTTCTTTTTGGCTTTAGTTGAGGAACTCAAGGCTAATTTGAACTCAAAATTACAACCTCTGTCTGTTGCACCTCTGACAAGGGATCACTATGCCAAAAAATATTTATTTATATTTTTAATTATTTATATTTTTAATTATTTAATTATTTATATTAGGAGGTAAGAGAAAAAGGGTGAAGTTAAAAAAAAATGGATCCTGATTATGGGAGTTTGGCAACACATTCAAAACTTACATCAATCAATAAAGTTTTAAAACATTAAAACACACACGGCTGCACAGATTCGATTTTAGAATTTTTCTTACTTTTGAGTATTCGCCGAGTGAAAAATCCGCATAAGTTTAGAAAACCTAACTCCAAGTCGGCCACGACTTGTTCACCTTACTGTACTAACCAACCAAGTGCTGTGCTAAAGATAGAGATAGAGCACTAGGCTTACTTTAAGAATTCTGCGAAATGTAACAGATATGTAAATAGAATATAAAAAAATACGTTCGATCTCCATTTCTCGAGTACCATCTCGCTATTAGAAACCTTTCATGGAGTAAGTAATAAAATGTTATCGACCGTTAGCTTTTCTATGGGAGTTTTGGATGGGGGCATTGATTGAATAAGGAAACACTTGAGAAGACTTCCCTAAAACAGTATTAACCTCTTTTAATAAAGGCAGGTCAAACCAACAAAAACGGGTCATAGGATCATAGAGCAAGGATTAGTTAGTTTGTAGATATTTCTTGTAGAATAATAACAATTTCTTATAAATGACTATTATATACATTTTCAGCTTCACGCTGTATCCCGCACACTGCAGGGTAGGCAGAGGGAACCTAGTGTGTTATTACACTCCGTTCCCCACTTTCTGCCGAATTCTGGAGGCATTGCGTGTTGAGTGGCAGAACTCAACGCGGCGCTTTGCCACGACACTAGAGCAAAGAAATGGAAATATAAATTTAAGTAAATATTTCATTTCCTCGAGTGGGGATCGAACCCCCAACCAGTCGGTTTTACAATCACACTTCGTGCCGCTGCGCTACGACTGGCCTCTACCATTTTATGTTATTCGATACACCGTTCGTCACATGAAAATTATGTTCAACAATTTGGACATCATTTCAAACCTATATAAAGTTTTCTAATTAGCTTTATAATATATTTTTTCAAGTATTTAAAGTAAGTAGAAGAAATAAATTACAAATTTACAAGAATTAATATTTTTAATAATAAAACGTAAAATTTAATTTAATAAAGGAAGAAAATTTCTGCATAAAGGCGAAGTCGCATCGTGTTAAAAGTTGAAGGGAGGAAGAAACTTGTTTCTTTTTCAATACGTCCCTTTATTAAAGCTCTGTTAGAAGATTATGAAACCGAATTTGTGTAATTAAATTTTTCTGATTTTTTTAATTTACAAAAATTGTGTGGAATATTAAGAAAAAGAATAAAAAAATCAGGGTGAAGCTGTAAAAAAAATCATACATATGAATATATTTTTAGGGTTCCGTACTTTTTAGGCAAAAAAGGAACCCTTATGAGATCTCTCTGTTGTCCATATGTTTACCTGTCTGTATGTATGTCTGTCTGTCTGTCTGTAAAGACCCGTATTTCAACACTATAAAGGGAATCAAAATTCATAGGATACTTCCGGTTAACCTAGAACTGTGAAATTTTGGCAGCTAGCATCTATAGGTAATACTAGTTCAGGAAAAAATCTGAAAACTATACATTTATGGTTAAATGTAGTGGGCGAGTTGGACTCGCGCTTGTCCGGTTTTTTAGCTTCACGCTGTATCACGCACACAGCAAGGTTGGCTTTCACTTAAAACATTTCCGTTTCCCATTTTTCACCAAATTCTGTTTTGCGCTTTGCCTCGTTACGAGATCGAGAAAATGAAAATATTAAATATTTAATTTCGAAGAATATTAAATATTTTCAGAGGGGATCGAACCCTAGCCTAACCTGACGTGTTTACAGTAGCACACTTGTGATCCTGTACCATGACTGACCTCACATTTGAATATACATGATATATAAAAGAATATAATTGTTTTTTTTTTTATTTCTTATTTCACAAGTTGTTTTACTCTGGCAACAGCTAATTAAAATAAAGACAAGTCCATAAAATTTAATTTTGTTCCCTCAAACAAGTGCAACAAAGATAAATCGGCGAAGACAATTCAAGAGAATTTTCTTCGCTTAGACCTCGCGTAATAAGTAGTAAAGTAAATATTTAGAATATTTTTCTTGCAAGTTGGTACTACATGGTGCCAACTTCGCTAAAAATCTATGAAAAACTATTCTGAATTGTTATCTTCTGTTCTGTTACCGGGATTCTATTACCATAGCAAATACTGTTGATGTTATACAGGTATAGTACGGTCAGCAAGTTGTGGCCGTTCTGAAGTTAGGTTGAACTTTTGCGCAATGCGCTAGAAATTAGTCAAAAGTAAGAAAAATCCTAAAATCAAATTTGCGCTACCATCTACAGCTAACTTCAGAGCGGCCACGACTTGTTGGCCGTACTGTACTTTCCTTTCATTTGTTGGCTTCGAGCGAAATGTATCTTCATTAACCCTGGATTAAGAGCTTAAATACTTTTTCTATCAGCTGTGTTGTGAACGGAATGAAAAATATAAAATGATTTTCATTATATAACGTTTGAGTATTAAATAACCGATGGAGTAAACTTAATTAAGAGTTTCTCTTTCAGGGTTACAAGCGTATATGTTTGCTTTTTCTAATCTGTCTTAACAATTTTTTTTTATATTTATTGTTTTTTTTTTTAATTATAAAGAAATGTATGAGACCCTGTAATAAATGACTGCAATAATAATAAACATTATATCAATTATTAAAGCAATTGTAAATCGTTGTATGTATATTTTACAGTAGCGTTTGGCGCCCCGTTCTCTCTGACTACCCCGCTTTATATTCTTAACTTCATTTTCTTTTCCATTTTTCCTGCTTTAGTAGACAGGTGTTGTGTCACTCAATACATAATATTTCGAAAATTGTGAGGAAGGGAACATAGGGTTGTAAGAATACGTCCCTTTTGTGAACCTATTCATCTGTGGAGGAAAAAGCATGAACCTACTATATTTATGTCAAATCAAAAGATATGGACTAAATGGAGGTTCGATTAATTTCAGATAAACAAAATATAGATAGTTTAAAATCAGATTCTTTTTATTGCAATTTTTGTTTGATTACTTACTGCATTATGCTATGCTGCCTATGTTATTAAATCTTGATACAGGTGTACTATTTAATAAGAATGTTGCATATAGTATTAATATGAACAGCAGTCTAGTCTATTTTTAAACATTATTAAAGTGTTATTCCACATTTAGGAAAGAAAAATACTTATTAGGAAAACGTATAAAAATTTTTACGTAGCGGGATACATTGTTTTTAAACGTTTAATAAATATTTTTCTTAAGTTTAATTTTTATAAATGAGGAATAACACTTTAAAAATGTTTAAAAATAATTAAAAAAAATAGTTTTCTCCCTCGCCAAACGATAATTATAAGTAATTATATTTGAATAGCAGAAATTTGTAAAAATCTCCCTACAGAGATGCTAACAACATAAATAAGTTAGTCAAGAATTTCGACGTAGGTCGATAAGAACGTGTGGCTTAGTTGGCTAGAGCGCTTGGACGGTTTCCAAAGAGGCGCGGGCTCAAATCCCGCAAGGTATAAATTTGATTTTAATACGTTTTCTTAATAACTAGCGGTCTAGTCAAGTTGAGTGTTAAGATTCTTAATTTTTCTTTCCTTTGAGTGGCGAAGTTTTGCATGCCAAAGTGGGGAAAATGAAAAAATATCCTTCCCCCAAATGTGAATTGAACCCATAACCATAACTTTTATTGTGAAACGCTGACTCCAATATGCCACGATGGCCCTTATATAGTGTCAATGTTAAAAATAATGAAGATTTTACAAAGTATCAAGAACGCTTTTATAAGTGCTTTGCAGATTTATGAAGGTCGTTAAAGAGTTTATTTTCGTTAGATAAATGCAGACAGTATACTAATTTTATTGTTTTCGATATACTATTGTAAAAGAAGTAATACAAAGTTGTATATGTCCACTAGATACAAAATTAGATAACAAATTAATAATTTGCTTGTAAACAAAAAACTTCAAATTACATTTATTTTTGTTTTTTGTTATTTGTTTGAAAACAATAAAATTATACATTTAAATCGAGGCTAGTCGTGGCGCAGGGGCACAAAGTGTGCCTGTAAATCGACTGGTTGTGGGTTCGATGCCCCCCCTCGAAGAGATGAAATATTTACTTAAATTTATATTTTCATTTCTTCGCTTCGGTTTCGAGGAGAAAGCGCGGCGTTGAGTTCTGCCACTCAACACGCAATGCCTCCAGAATTCGGCAGAAAGTGGGGAACGGAGTGTCTTAGCACTAGCTTTCCTCTGCCTACCCTGCTGTGTGCGGGATACAGCGTGAAGCTGATTTTTATTAATAGCGTAATTTATTTCTCTTTTAGTAAAATAAATAAACAAATTCCTAACACAATTCCATTTCCAAATATATTTTGAATGTAAACTTAATTGAATGTTACCAAAGGGCATCATTAGGGGTGTTTGTTCGGAATATCTGTTTATTGAAAGTTATTGTGTTACGCAGATATTTGAGCGAAATGACGCAAATGAACGAACTTTTAATTTTTAAATAAATATTGTTTTTTTTCACGTCCGATTCGTTGTTTATTAAAAGAAATAGATTGAAATTGCTGACAAAGAAAAGCTGTGTCGAGTATTTTTTTTTACGTCTTCGTGTTAATTTCCAGAGCAAAAATATTTTATCTTTAATATATTGAGGCCAGTCGTGGCGCAGGGGCACTAAGTGTGACTATAAAACTGAATGGTTGTGGGTTCGATCCCCACTCGAGGAGATGAAATATTTATTTAAATTTATATTTCCATTTCCTCGCTTTGGCGTCGAGGTTGAGCGCGGCGTTGAGTTCTGCCACTCAACACGCAATGCCTCCAGAATTCGGTAAAAATGGGGAACACAGTGTCTTAACACTCACTAGGTTCCCTCTGCCTACCCTGCTGTATGCGTGATACAGCGTGAAGCTGATTATTATATATATAATTTTGATGCTTAATACTGTAATTGTACAATTGTAACTTATTACAAGTTATAATAGAAGAATACTATGTTATATGTATATTTAATTTATATCAATTAATTTATTTATGTTTGTCTGTATGTGCTTACATTTGAAATTTTTACGTATTTTTTACTGACCTCTGTAAAAAGGTTGGTCAATTCGACTGTATTTTTTTATGTTTGTTACCTTAACCTTAGAATTTTGGATTGAGTGGAACGAATATTATGTTCCTTTTTTTATTTGAAACCTGGTTCCCGTATGGTTTCATTTAAATTTGCTTTAATATAAATATGCATTAAGTATGTGAGCGGCTAATAGACTCAAAGCTCAATTTCAATTTTTTTGTGTTAGTTGGGAGTCGGTTTTTTTTGTTAAAAAATAATATATATTTTTTGATGCAATCATTACAAAATATTTATTTAAACTCCTTAACTACGATTTAAACAATTTAATTCATATTGTAATCGTTTTCTCCTTGGTTAATGAGAAATACTAGGTTTATGACTACACTAAAGCAATAACTACATATATTAATCTGTGGTCGATGCTAGAAGCGGGAAATTAAAAACTATTACGTCAAATAAAATTTTAAATTGTAAATAATGTTTGAAGTCAAATAAAAAAACGTTATAAGTTCTTTGATTTTCACGATTATTACAAATAGTTAAAATAGTTTTATTTAAAAAAACATTGAATATCACCTTGCATTTTTCAATTTTTTATTGTCACAAAATGTCTTATTATGACTTATTTATAAGATATAGATAAAGTGTGCTTTATTTTAAGAGTGAACTTACATATATTTAACTATTTCTGCAGTTCACAAAAATACCGACAAACTAAAAAAAACCGACTCCCAACTAAATTAACACGATGGCATTCTTAATTATTGTAGAATGAAATCGTATTGTAAGCCTATAACACTCCTGCAGAATGTGGCTTTCATACAAAATAAACAAAAAGTAAATCCGACCAGTAGTTTCAGAGATTTTAGCGTTTAAACAAAGAAACAAACTCTTCCTCTTTGTTATATTAGTGTAGATATCGAATATCGGTATCTATACTAATATAACAAGCATATATCTATGAAATATGCTTAAAAGATAGCCGTAGTCGTATGCAGGTGGCACTGTAGCAAAACAGATTTATCATAATCTCTATATATAATAAAAGGATTTTATTTTGTACATGAAAGATATAAAAAAATATAAAAAAAGAGGATCCTTTTTTCTTTGCTGTAGTCGGGTAAAAATAAAATGGCATTTCAAATAATATATATTCCGTATTTAAAAAAATTCTGCACGTTTTCTAGTTTGAAGCAGTGGCTTAAAATCGTAAGTTAGTTTTTATGTTCAAATCAGCCTCTCTCTGTATCAGGAGGGTAGGTAGATGGAACCTCCTCCGAATTCTGGAGGCAATGCGTGTTGAGTGACGGATCTCAACGCCGCACTTTGTCGCGACACCAGAGCCAAGAAATAAAAATATAAATTTAGGTAAATATTTCATTTGCTCGACTGGTGATCGAAGTCACAACCAGTGACTGTAAACGAGTCACTTGTTCCCCTGAGCCACGACTGGCTTTTAACATTCAATTGCAGACTAAATCCTGTAAGGTGAGCAGATCCATTCAGGATTAATTTACACGTATATTTCGTGTCCCTAATCTCACCTCGGCAGGGTCGTTAAGTTTATAGAGGTTGTCAAACACGCGTGACTTGGTGAAGTTAATACTGCTGTAGGCTACATATGGTTTTTGATAATTAATGTTTTTTCACTTATTAATCATTTTTTAAATTAAATCAAAGTTCTGGACGCATTCAGTGTTGAGTGGAGGAACTCTACTCCGCGCTTTGCCTCGACACCAGAGCAAAGAAATGGAAACATTAATTTAAATAAATATTGCATCTCCTCGAGTGGGGATCGAACCCACAACCAGTCGGTTTTACAGTCACACCTCGTGCCTCCGCGACTGGCCTCACTATGTATCAAAATATAAGAAAAAACATCTAAAATTTAAATTTAAATTAAACTGTACAGTTGTTGTATAAATGTTGCCTTTCTCAAAGCACTGACTATATATAGTTAGATAAAATAAACTAAAGGGTAATTCAGCACAGTCATACGAACTCCACCTCGTCGTACGTGCGTCTGACAGCTCCAGCTTGAGATTAACCACCCGCGTGATTCGGTACCAACATGCATACTATTATATGATATTATTAAATATATATTCTGATTTATCTTCACGCTCTGTCTCGCATAAAGTAGGTTAGGCGGAGGGAAGCTAGTTATGGAGATGTTGTGTGTTTAGTGGCGGAACTCAACGCCGAGGTAAACCTCGACACCAGAGCAAAGAAATAAAAATATTAAATGTATTTCAATAAAATAAATTATTATATAAAATATTTAAGTCAATTTTTGCGGCTTTATGTCACCATATGTTCCTCCACTCAACACGAATTACCACGAAAATTCCGCGGAAAGTGGGAATCGGAGTGTTTAAACACTAGCTTTCCTTCCGACCTTGCCATTTTCGGGATAAAGCGTAAACCTGAAAAAAGAAAAGAAAAAAGAAATAAGATACATAGATGACATTTAAACTTCCATTTTGTATGCCTTTAAACGTGTTTCGTGTTAAAAATAATATTTTGGTCTCTACATGTCAGTCACACACACGACACGCCCTGCGAAATACCTCGAGCAATACAAGAGAGTTGTAGCCTCGACCGAATTAGACCCTTGTTTCATGTTTCTAATTATAGAGACAGACCCAAAATAATTTTATAAATAAATCTATAAATAATTTAAGTGAGTTGCGTAATTTTATAAATAACGCTATAAGTAATTTAAAGCGGTTGTGGCGCAGTGTGTGACTGTAAACGCGGTGGTTGTGGGTTCGATTTCGATGTTTCCATTTCCTCGCTCTGGTGGTGGCGTGGCGTTGAGTTCCGCACATCCAATGTCACGACATTTCGGAAAGTGTGGAACGATGAGAGTTTACACTAAATCCCTATCCATATTAAAAAAATGTTAAATTAGGTTTTTTTTATTTATTATTGTTTATTATAACTCTGTCATTACCAAAAAGAAACTAAGTAATAAAGGTTATGTTGTAATAATAAAATCACCTATAATATTAGGTTCCCTCTATATGCGATATATAGTGAGCAGCTGAAAAAGAATATAGTACTTCGATATATGTGTTAGATAACACAAATAATTTTTAACAAAAAAAGCCGACTTCAAACAACGAACTAAAAAGTAAAAAATAATTTTACATAAAGTAAAACGTACTTTGATTTTGTTAAACAAAAATAATAATAAAAAAATATAATTTTGAAGTCGGTATCAAGCTAATGCTACAAACAACCTTACTACAATATTGAATTACTAAGCCTGTTTGTTTTACTTGGCACTGACTTCAAAATTATAAAATCATTTTTTATTATTTTTGTTTTAAATGTTGTGTCGATTGTCGATTCCCATTAATCAGGAAAATGAAATATTTAAAATTTTCATTTTTTCGCTCTAATATCGAGGCAAAGCGCCACATTGAATTCTATCACTCAACACGCAATGCCTTCGGAATTCAGCGGCAATGAGGAACAAACAATAAAGTGACTTAACACTAGGTTCCCTCTGCATATCCTGCTATGTGCGAGCGTAAAGCTAAAAAAAGATATAAAGTCTTTGAGGTTTCTACATACAATTTTCTTATTCATGAAGTTATCTACTTTTTGTACCATTGCTTTTAGCGTTTGTTAGAGACACTGTTATCCAGCTAGCCCTCAAGGGATATATTAGGCTCTCTGAAAATTGTGGATTCGGTTTTTTGTAAGACTTGAACGATCGATTCTGTTAGCTTTCAGTTGGGAAAATGCTTATATTATTATTTTTGTTTGTATTATAGTTGAAATATTATTAAAATAACGGAAAGTGGAAAAAAAGTAAGTAACAAAGTAGTTATATGGATTCTCTTTACCTACTACGAAATCCCGTACACAGCAGGGTAAGCAGAGGCAACCTGGGAACCTAGTGTTAAGACACTCCGTTCCCATTAATACACTTCCATTTTTCGTTTTTTTTCCCTTTCCTCAACGAAAGAGCAAAGAAACTACAAAATATTACGTTTCTTTGAGCGCGAATCGAACTCACAACCTTTTGCGTTTACAGCCAGCCTATGCTTCACCGCCGTGCGCAACGACTGGCCTCCAACGAGAATTAACATAATTTTAATAAAAAATTTTGCATTCTTAATTAAGTTTTTAACTTCAGAAATTTTAATCTGTAGCACTAATTAATCCTCAGAACAAATTGTCTGCTCAGATTTTTTTTATGAAAAAAAAAAATGTCACAAGTTTAATTTAAAACTGTCCAGTATCCCTCATCCGGTGTGCGCTAATTTTGTAGTTATTAAATGATGAAATATGGGTGTTAGTGCAGTAATATTGTTTTTAATTCGTTATGAAGCAATTAGGCTTTGTTATAATAATGATATAAGAATAAATAAATCAGCTACACAGGGTCTTCAGGGTAGGCAGAGGGAATCTAGTGTTAATACACTCCGTTCCCCACTTTCTGCTGAATTCTGATTGCGTGTTGACTGGAAGAAGTCAACGCCGCGCTTTGTCTCGACACCAGAGCAAAAAAATGGAAATATAAATTTAAGTAAATATATCATCTCATCGAGCGGGGATCGAACCCACAACCAGTCGGTTTTACAGTCACATTTTGTGCCCCTGCGCCACGACTGGCGAAAGGTTTTGATTTATTCTTTATTAAAGGAGACTGAAACTATTCCATACATTTTTGGGCCCAGAATGTAAAGAGATGAAAATGGTATGATTTAATAGATTTAGGTACATCATTCCCTCCCTGAAATCTATATAAATTTTGGAGCTGAGTTATTAGAGATTTGATAAAAGTGAGGTTAAGTTCGCAGCACAATTTCTTGAATATCAACTTCTATAAAATATGTGATTACTGAGTTGTTTAAGCATGTTTATTACTTATAAATAAAACACATTGAATGAATATTTTATTCTTCTTCTATTATCTATTATTAAAATGTCATCTAAGAAGTGTGCAGGTGGAACTAAATTATTTTGGTATCTAGCTCAACTAAGGTA
>JAATLQ010033197.1:0-16935 GCA_013421005.1 Heliconius erato x Heliconius himera | reverse complement strand
GGACGAGCTTCGAGTTATGACAATGTTATATTGTCGAGTCTACAGTTATCTAAATAACTGACACAAGAACAACTTCTGATGGCAAATATCTTATTAAAGCGATACCTTCTAATGGCATAATATGAAATTCTTAACACTGTTTCCTCTGAATCTCTAAAAGATTTTGGGTTCTTCACGATCACAACTATAAACGGTTCTAACCACTAGACACATCACGAGCCAAGGCATTATTTATTAAACAATATTTTAAAAGGTGTTTGGGATATCAATTACACGCTGTTGCCTCCAATTCGGTTTGGCACAAGAAAGAATGTGAATAAAACTGAAGTAATACAACAGGTTAAGCAGACATTTACAAAAAAATATCTTTGCTATCCAAGTGATGCGTTTTAACAAATAGAATTAAATTTTATATTTAATACATTTTGTTGATAAAATGACTATATTGTTTTATTAAACACTACCTCTACAATAAAAGTACTTTCATTTTCATTATTTTCACTTGAAATAATTAAAAATTATATTATCTTAAATGAAATATAAACGGCGAAGGTTAATTCAATAATCCGATTGTATTTATTGAAGTATCGCATTAAAGCTGTAACCATTTGGTTAACCATTAAATTCAAACAAATAAAGTCAATATCAGAGAAAAAATGCTAATGAGGCGTAACTCTGAATATATTATATTTATAACACTATATAAAATTCTTTTATTACTGAGCGACTACAATCTAAGAAGTGACTAAACTGAAGCTACGGGACTTAGATAGTTCAAATTGAGTATTTGAGTTTTGGGTGGTTTAGGGCAGCATTAAAAAAGGATTTCCCGAAATTCTTATGGGGACGGAAAAAATATATTTTCCATTTTACATTTTAAAATTAATGCCAGCAAAGTTGCGAAGTATCGAGAGTTCGTTGAGTTTTACCATTAGTACTTTCGTTGAATTTTGCCACTCAACATACCAATAAATCGGACAGTGCGTGAGCGAGGTTTGGGAACCTAATGTTACACACTTTTTATATATTTATTTAGCTTCACGCTAAATAAGTATATAAAAAGTGAGGTATGCCACTTTTGTAAGCCGCACCTCTAACGAATAGTGCCGTATAGCCGATAGTCATATAGCCGATACGTGGACTCGAACAATTGGCTACAATCAATGTTTGATAGACGACTTTCATTAAACACGAACTCGTTGGAAATCAAATATTTGTTATTTAAATAAAATGTTTCAAATATATACAAAACATGACGCTACACTTTTTGAGTTAAAGCGTAAATATTTATATTTATAATGCATCTCGCATTGTAAATATAAATATTTTCTCACACTAGCTGCGAATGAACTCACGACCGATACTTGCAGATGGTTCATAGAAAACATAAATTATAAAAAAATGTATGACATTCAACTAAATCTAAAAGAACGAAACCACGCCACGCAACCACGAAACACGCAATACCTCAAAGGCATTGGGTATTTCGTGGCGGAAGTGTCGAATAAGTGGTCAACGCATGGGGAACGGAGTGTCATATCACTAGGTTCCTTCTGTTTACCTGCAACATGTGATACAGCGTGATGGTGAAAATAAAATCTAACCGTACTTTTTTCCAGCTTCACGCTGTATCCCGCACACACAGCAGGGTAAGCAAAGGGTTAAATAAGTCCGTTTTACATTTGCCCGCCGAATTCTGGAGGTATTGCGTGTTGAGTGGCAAATCTTATTCTGGTAAATACACAAAGCGCGACGTTGAGTTCCGCCACTCAATACACAATGTCTCGCAAACTTGATTTTGATGAAATTTGGACAGTTGCCTAAGTTAAAATATATAAGATTTAATTTAAAAATTATCATCTTGTATCGACTTTATGTTTCCGAGAAATTTGTTGATAAACACATTAAGATATACGAATGCAACGTAACGCTACCTGAAATCCTAAAAATATTATTATGTTTAAATATTATTCATTTTCACGAATATCATATACATACATGTCAAACTAATCCCTTTTTCGAAGTCAGTTTATAAATTAATAATTCTTTAATAAATAATACTGATTACAATGTTTTACAATAATGAATAGAAGCTATTTCAACTTTCTTTAAAACTTTTCTTAAAATACAAAGAAAGTTTACGTAACTTAGCGCTAAGAAATATGCAACTCCACCAAAGTTATGATGGAAACTAAATATTTTATGGAATACTACTTAATAATAATTGAGCTTTTCTTTTAAGTTTTTCTTTTGTATATTTCACTGTGAAGTAGGTAGTGCACAATGAGCGAAGTCGACAAGTTACTGTCTTGAATTTTATATACAATTGAAAATTATGTTTTTCCGTAAACCGTTACCGTTAGTTTTGCACGTGCGTTATCTGTCAATCACTGAGTTACGTTGACAGTTTTATATTATACACATGTATATTATGTACATATAGATAGCGCGGAAAAATATTATTTTACTGTGTGTGGCCAGTCGTGGCGCAGCGGCACAAGGTGTGACTGTAAAACCGACTGGTTGTGGGTTCGATCCCCACTCGAGGAGATGAAATATTTACTTAAATGTATATTTCCATTTCTTCGCTCTGGTGTCGAGGTTAAGCGCGGCGTTGAGTTCTGCCACTCAACACGCCAAAATTCGGCAGAAAGTGGGGAACGGAGTGTCTTACTACTAGGTTCCCTCTGCCTACCCTGCTGTGTGCGGGATACAGCGTGAAGCTGATTTCTTTTTACTGTATAATTGCCATCAATATTGAGGCTGTCGGGGCGCAGTGCGACAGCTTTTAACATTAAAGACAATGGCTATTATCTAACTCAAGTATAACAAGTAGTTTGAGTTCCGCTACTCAACAGTACATGTCTCTAATTGAGGTGGGTAGTCAATAAAAGACTGTTTTGACTGCCATATACTGATGTTTCGATATCTATATATGTAATAACTACGAAGAACTCTACTTTGACTCTTTACGGCCTACATAAAATCGCAAGGGAGCGCCAGTTTCATGTGAATTCAAACGCCTGTGAACTCCCTGAACGATTCTCTAGTATGTCTTATTGAAGCACCTCGAGAACCCGCGCTAAGTGTTTACGGACTGTGGACACGACAGGTTGTGGGTTCAGTTCTCATTCGAGGCAATGAATTATTTTATGTTCCCATTACCACGGTATTGAGTTAAGCCACTCAGCACGCCAAGCCCCAAGAATTAGGTTAAAATTGGGAAATTCTCTCTCTCTGGGAAATAGTCTCTTGTATTTGGCTGTTGTAGCGCAGTGACACTGAGTTCGACTGTAAATACGATGGCTGTGGATTCGACCTCCACGCGAGGCAATAATTATAATTAAATTATTTTATTTTCTCCCCTGCTCTCGTTCTCAATTTGTAATATCATCAACTGATTGCACAGTGCATTGTGGAACTTAACGCTGTTTTTTATCTGATAAGTCCAGGAATTTTCCTAACGCATTATTTACTATCGTCCCAACTGTATTACCATAGCAATTTAATCTATATATATAAAAGGACTTGTGCTGACTGACTGAGGTAAGACGCACGCAGAGCCGTAACCGCTGTGCGTAGAAACGTGCAGGTGAAATTTGGGCAGATGTTTATTTTCATATTCTGGACATCCATTAAGAAGGGATTTTGAAAAATTTTTACCCTAAAGGGATGAAATAGGGGTTGAAAATTTGTATGTAAAAAAGTTTTATTCTGTACCGATTTTTATAAAATTCAGATTTTTAAAAATATTTCATTGAACACGTGTTTCATGGTTTTTAATAATTCACCCCCTATGGGTTCAAATAAGGGGTTGAAAGTTTATATGGAAAAATCTTTAAATTGCCACCGATTTTTATAAAAATTTAAATTCAGACTGTTAAAAATATTTTATTGAACACGTGTTTCGTGGTTTTTTTAGAATTCACTCCTAATAAGTGGGCGAAGCCGCGCGCGCCCTCTTTTATACAATTTTATAGCCATTTAAACTACAGACCATTAAAACAAACATAATTTTCATAAGAATTTCCTGTTTTTACCTCATATATATCTCAAATTATAATTTTGTTTCCCATTAAAAGCCTCATTAGTATGTTTATTTTAGTTGTACGTTACATGTTTAGCGAGAGGTTTGTGTGTTTTGTCGTAGCGCGCTAAACAAACACACGCTGTAAATGGGCTGTTGTTTATATCAATTACCAAATTGAGGAAATAAAGATAATTTAATTTTTAATAATTTTTATATGCTATATTAGATTTTTGTTCATAGCTTATTATCTTTTGTTACGTGTTATAAATAAACATATTCCAAAACAATTTTCGTCGTATGGAATTTCGCTTTGTGATTGTAAATTTACTATTTTATCTTACTTTCAGTATATTTATCCGATTGCTGATTTTGTTAAAAAATATTCCAGTTTTGAGAACAAAGCTTTTAAATAATATTTGAACAGTAATATTATTATTTATTTTTCACTATCTAATAGCACCCTGTTTTTTTTAAAACGAAGTGTATTTTTTAATAGCACTTAAGCAAAAAAGTACTAGGTAGTTCCAAAAAGTTCACAGAAATATGAAAAATATTCTTCAATTAGATATTCATAAAAACTTAATAAAAAAGAAAAATCCAATAGAAAAGATGATCCCGACTTTTTAAGCACATCGTCATCGGACTTACGGGAGCTCCGATCCCTGTAGTAGGTTTCGCTCTACAATAGCGATATACCTCGTATCGCTATTGTAGAGCGAAACCTGCTTTATTGGAAGGCTTTAGAAATAAAATAATGCTCTTTAGATATGCAGTTCAAGTTAGTTTACATAAATTAGGTATGAATGAATGTCGTTATATGAAATCTACATATGAGGATATGTTTTTGCGTTAAATGAGTATATAATATAATATATTACTTAATTTTTTTTGCAGCTTTGAGTTCCCACACTCAACACACAGTGCTTCTAAAATTTAGCGAAAAGGGAGGAACGGAACTGACTTAATGGGACCGGAGTGGTTAACGGATTCCCTCTGCCTATCTTGCTAAGTGCGAGATATAGAGTAAAGCTAAAAAATATATATATTCAAGACGTTAAGTTTACTTCTAGCTGAGATTGAATACACAACCATCACATCTGTAATCATACTGTTTTTTTCAGCTTCACGTATGTACTCGGCATATAGCAGGGTAGGAGCCTAGTGTTAAAACACTCCGCTCCCCACTTTCCGCTGAATTCTGGAGGCATTGCATGTCAAGTTGCGGGACTCATCGTTGCATTTTGCCTCGACACCAGAGCGAAGAAATGCAAGAATTAAATATTTCATTTCCTCGAGTGCGAATCGAACCCACAACCTGTCGCGTTTGCAGTCACAAGTCTTTGCCCCTGCGCCGCGACTTGCCTCATTTATCAATTATAATCTGAGCATTGAACAGAAATCATATTTATATTAAGACGCTTTAAACGTGCACTTCGCCTGTTGTATACAATTCTTAATAAATATTTTTATTATACAAATAAAATAGCAATATAAATAAATAGGTGGCTTGGGCACGTCGAACGAATGAGTGATGAAAAAATGGCAAAAAAGATTTATGACGGAAAAATGAGCGGTAAAAGAGATAGGGGGAGACCTCGGTTTACCTTCGAAAACAAAAGGGCATGTATGAAGACGGTGATGACAGTATAGAGGTATGCAGATTAACTACCCCGCTAGGGATACAGCGTGAAGCTAGTTTCGTTTAGTTTTTTTAGACATAACATAAGCATTTTACTGAGTGTGGCACGAAAGCCTCCTTTATAAAAGTCATACTTCCAAAGCGGGATATTTTTCTTAATGGTGAAGACAGAACAAATTTGCGTGAAATTAAGGTAGGTATTCCCCAAGACAGCGTGATGGGCCTCCAGTCAGCAAGTGTACGCTATTTCGGCATGCATTCGTCAATACACAACGTCTAACTTGAAAAAGTATATTTTACCAAAAACAAAAGCTTTCAGTGTACAATATCGCAAACTTTTTTACTCTTGTTTAAAATGATCGCCCAACCAGTCCAACTCCAAGTCTTACGGTGTAAGAGAAACATCGGAACAAATCTGTAATCAGATAATGCCCCAGTTACCGACACTTAACGAGCTACTTCCCTACATTCGTCGTTAGCATAATGTTTATGCTTTTCCAGCTTTTTGTTCTATTTATTTATTCAACATTAAAAGTAACACAAAAGGGCTGTCTCCCGACGGACGACCTGATTGCCTCTAAATGATAAACGATCTCGGTGTATCTGCTATTGTACGAAAATTACATTTAAATCTTAAGTCAATAAAATATGTATCTATGCTAAAAATATTTTGATGCTAAAAGTTAACAAAGTGAATATGTAACTAGAATAATTAAAAGCAAGTGATACTTAAAGTTCCGCCACTGAAACATGAAATATCTCCAAATTAGATAGAAAGTGAGGAACGGAATTGTCTTGCTGAGAACGAAGTGTCTTGACACTAGGTTCCCAGGTTCCCCCTGCCTACTCTGCTACGCACGGGTACACCGTGTATCTGAAAATGTCTACACAATTTTACGATCACAATACTTGGTAATTTATAATACATTAGAGTTATATAGGTTTATATAATTAGAGGATGTGACCCTGCCAGCCCATATTTCATATTCTTTATTTATTTTAACAAAAAGGGGAAGAAGAACCATCGAGACGGAGCAAGAGCGGAGACTTCACTGACGGGACATACTTTGATCTTCCATATTTTATCATTCGCTCGAGTTCAAACGATAATTAATCAAAAGCCCCTTTGATCGCGGCGACGCACAATTTAATTGTGAACCATAACGACGCTTACAGTGGAGGTCTTACAGACTTCCTTTTGGTTTCCTTTGGAAATATCCTATAGAATATCTGTATAAGCTCCTTAGCGTCGGTTTAGTTTCAATCTTGAAACGTTACAGCTGTCGACGGGCGCATCGCACACTTGGGGAATGTTATTATGCTCTACTAGAGTTCTTTTGTATTATTAGAAATATTCCTTTTGAAACAAATAGTTTTTGATAGGTAGACAGGGACTGTTGTTTGCTATTTTGTTTTACAGTAGGTAATGTTACCTGAGGTCGTAGTGGCGCAGTGGGAGAGCGTGGGGCTGTCAACGATTGTTGTGTGTGCTATCCCCACTCATATTGGTATTGGTATTTAAATTATTTTCATTTATCGCTCTCGTAAATAAACGTTATGTCATATATCCTATTGTTTATTTGCAACAGTAAGTTCCTGAGATAAGCACGTTCAAGAAAACAAAATTTTAATTCTTATAACAATACTATAGAAGTTTTTTTCTTTTTTTTTCAGTTTAACGCTGAGTAAGCAGAGGGGGCCTATATTCTGATATGATCTAAAACCATTATTCAGTAAGTATCGAACGGCATTGAATGAGATATAGTGTTCGCCGGGAGTCGGGACGTCGTCAAGATTTATAGCACGACCGGTGCGCGGTGTTAGCGATGAGCTACGATTTTTTTTATGGAAAAGGACAAGGCAAACGAGCGTTCGGATCACCTGATGGTAAGTGATTACCGCCGCACACGACCCCGTGCAACACCAGATGAGCTACAGGTGCGTTGCCGGCCTTTAAGGTGGAGACAGACGCGCTTTTTGAAGGTACCCATGTCATATCGACCTGGAAACACTGCCGCGGGTAGGCCATTCCACAGTTCCGTGGTGCGTGGAAAGAAGTTCCTACGAAGCCGCACAGTAGTGGATTACCACGTATCCAGGTGGTGTGGATGATATTTTAGTTTATGACGTACTGTGCGGTTAGAAAATTCGGCGGCAGGTAACAGGTCAAACAGTTCTTCAGAACACTCCCCATGATAAATGTGATAGAGAACGCACAACGAGGAGACGTCTCCACGCAAAGACAAAGTATCAAGCCTTTCACAGATCATTGGGTCCCCAATGATTCGAATGGCTCTACGTTGTTTGCGATCAAATGGTTTAAGCTGACACTGGGGTGCACCAGGCCAGAGATGAGAACAGTACTCCACATGAGGCCGAACCTGTGCCCTATAGGGCCAAACGGTGTTTTGGCGTGAAGTACCGTTTCGCTCTGTTGATGTCCCCCAGTTTCTTCGAGGCCAACTTGGCCTTGGTTTCCAGATGATCGCGATACTGGCAGTTACTCTAAGCACTAAGGCCCAATATATTGATTCTGGGCGCGGCTGTAAAGGGAGTGTTTTGAAAGACTGGCGATACGATAAATGGGATTTTTTTTTCATTTTATTTAATGTTAATTTGCTCACTTTGTTACGATTTTACAAGTTTATTTGGATTGGAAATTGATAATTTATCTGGTTTTTGTATAATTTTTGAAAAAAAAATATTCTATTCTTTTAGATGAGTTTACCATTTTGTAGAGTAATAAGTGAGTAATTATTGAGATTTTTTGTTATAAGTCATAACTATAAAATGTTGGAATATATGCATGATGTATGTGTCGCAATATAAATAAAATTATACATTGTTTGGAAACACCGTAAGTTAAGCTTATGGCAGGAATCAAACCTATACCCACAGTATTCACAGTTAGATTTACTGTGCCGCTACGCCACGACGATTTCAGATTTTTCCAGAACTATTACTACGTGTAGATGTTTGTTAATTAATCTTGTACTGTGTATTTTCCTCATTTATCATATGAGCTTTTATTGGTGGGGTTACTTTTATTTTTTTATATGTGTACATTTTTAAGAGCAATTGTGGCGCGGCGGCACAGCACCTATGAGAAAACAGGACGGTTGTAGGTTCGATTTCCACACGAGGAGTGCATTGTCTTTATTTCCTTGCTCTGGTGAGAGTACAAAGAGCATTTCTTACTTCGTACTTCTTTTACAACAATAAAAATATAATAATTATTTTACGGAAATACGAAGGACTGTAAACGAAATAGCTTTGAACCAACCCAACTATCAATTTTATTGAGAGAGTGAATTCATCATTTTCTCGTGCTGGTAGACGAAGTACCTTTATCTTTTCCTTTACATATAACGGGATAAATCAAGTTATAGCTTTGACAAATAAACCCGTTAATTGAATCCGCAGATTTTTATGAAAATGTAATCAATTTACTCCCAACGAAGCGGATTAATCGAATAAAATCTCTGAGGCAATTACTCTTGTATAACGTATATCTGATAAATCACATTTAAAAGAATAATAATTTTCATTTTGCTTCGATTTGATTGATTTTATTTAGTTCATGTTGTATTTGAATGTATTGTTTGTGAAACATAAATTTTATCTAACAAATTTATATTGTTAAAATATATGTATTTTTGGGTTAATTTTTTTCATAAGCTATATACGACAACAGCAGAATCAGCAGAATATAACGATCCATGATGGCACTTAGAAGATTAGGTTAGGTTATGTTAGTAAAAAAAAGGTTAGTAATATCAATCCAAATAACTCCAATGCATGTAGAAATGCAATTGAATGTGAACGAACGAGAATATTCTAAAGGAATTTTACTATACCTAGTAACTATTTGAACACGACTATTATATATTTACAATGGTCACGGACAATGTAGAGTCAGATAATCCTTTATTTTGTCTTGTTTTTAGGAGGTACAGGGGGTCTAAAGTTTAGTTCATTCATTAGTCACACATCTTCCAATTTTGAGATTTTACCAGAGTGGGGCAACGCACATATTTCATTCCCTTGAATTGGAATTGAATCCACATCCGTTACGTTTACAATCAGAAGGTGTCTTCAACCTAAAAATATACATACAATTTAAAAAAATATTTACATTTCGAAATCAAATCTACATCAACCTCGCCCATAAATATTGAAATGAAGCTATCAAGTATCACAAACACAATCCACAGTATACATGTAATCTCGTGGAAAGTATTATATACATGGTACACAGCTACATTTTTCCTCATAGTTATATTGGCAAAGGTCTAATGTCAAATCTAGGGTCAAGACACTCTCTTTTCTGCTTTCTTTCCGAATTCAATATAATGCATGTTGAATGGCGGAGCTGAACACTGCAATTCGCTTTTTCAGGAGAGAAAATGAAAATAATAAATTTCAGTGAATGGATATCGAACTGACAACCGATAGTCTACCCCGCTACAATTTTAAATAATATTTAAATATTTTTTTCATATATTTACAAGCAAAAGAATTTAAAGAATGCATTTTTGCTATCAATATATAACAATAAATCACCCATCACGCATAAACTACATAACTATTTAATTTGTAATTCAATAGAACACATAAAACACGTGCTCCGTTCCAGCGTGGCGGGTGATATATTTAAACTTTCCAATTTGTAGACTTACACCTGCACATACAACAGATTTATTGCACAAAACCGGTCTTATGTATAGTCATTATCATCTTAGTTCAGCAATATGGAACTATATGGAACTAGCAACACTATATTATGGAATATTTCTATTTATTATCGTAAACTAATATTAGTACATTAAAAGAGTATTATTATTAATTTAATAATACATAATAGTAATGACACTTTAAATTGCGAATTGAGTAGATTCATTAACTTTATATATTTTATAAGTTTAAATTTAAAATTTCTTTTAAGACCTTTAAATAATATGTTATTCTCAATTAATTTATAGCTATTAATGACACATTGATGTGTAAATAATAAATGGATCAATACATGTACTTTATATATTGTACAAATTTGACATATAAAAACAACTCCTTTGATCTCACTATCAGAATATATAAATGAACATTTTACTGAACGACGAGTATTTGTATATAATAATTAGAACCACCTTTCAAACCACTACTGTAACAAATATTTAGTATATCCAAGAGACTCAGTTTCAAATCCCGCTAAGTTAATTTTTTTTATACAAATCAGGTTCACGCACGCAGCAGGGTATGCGGAGGGAACTTTATCCGTTCCCTACTTTCCACCGAATTCTCGACCCATTGCTTGTTTGCGTTGAGTGGTCGAATTGAAAATATAAATTTAAATAAATATTTCATTTCCTCGAGGGGGGATTGAATCCACAACCAGTCACGTTTACAGTCACACACTTGTGCCCCTGCGCCACGACTGGCCAAAATTTGAAACGTTTTCTAAAGAACTACTTTTCTTTCCTAATTATGTTTATACTATAATAATAAAAAAAATATTAAAATTATAATTTCTTTGAAATTTTGTACATTATAGCGTTAAAACTCAAATTAACATACGTTACATATTACACATGCTGCGGCGACGCGAGTGTGACTCTAACTCTACCTACTCCACCTCTACTTAATTAAGACCGAGCTGGTACTTGGTGCGGTTACTTGAATACTGTTGAAGGCAACCATTTGTGGTTATGAGGAAGTCGATTAAACCTTTGTAAACGGGGAACAAGAAATGTAACTTAAGACAAAACTTAACGACATCTTCCCTCTGCCTTCTCTGCTACATACAGGATACAGCGTAAAGATGTTTTAAATCTAAGCTTCTAGATACAAGTAGTTTGAAAAATAAACTTGTTTATTTTGTTTGAGAAGTGATTTAAACCGTAATCGAGTGTGATATTAGCCATGATTCAAGAAAATTTGTTGAGTTGTTTGAACATAATCAATTTTTTGATAATTGTTTTTTTAGTTTTGAAGCTTTTTGTGTCGATGGGGAAATATGGATAGGTTAATAGCATTATTTTATACTAAATGTTGGAGGCCGTCGTAGTACAGGAGCACAAGGTTGTGTATATAAACGTGACGTTTGTGGGTTCGATTCCTACTCGGAGAATAAATTGTTTAATATTTTCATATCATCACTCAGGTAACGAAGCAAGGCGCGGCGTCGAGTTACGTTTCAAAACGCATTGCCTCAAGAATTCGGAGAGAAGGGGTAAACGCAATCCAAAAACAAAATATTTTTAGCATTTCAAATACAAACCTACCGCATACAGTCAAACATTTCGCAACTGTGCCAAAATAGAATATTTCCTCTGTCCGATCGTTATTAACTTATTAGCGTATTGTGGCCAGTAGCAAATAAACCAGCACAGAGAGCACACGTTTGTTTTTATTATTCATCGTCAATCAGAATTACATTTATATTTGAACCATAAGTTAGTAAACATGCTCACTATTAACGCTAAAATACCTCGGAAATAGTTCCACTCCAACTATTCGACCGCCGCATAGTTGGAGTTGAAGTATACAAAAGCTAAGCCGAGCTACCACCAGCTGGTATTAGCTAATGCTCGTATATCGCCAGCTTAGACAGCTTATTTACAGTTCGCTGTAATAGATAATAAATTCTCTTCAGTAATCATATTGGCGGTAGCGGGAGGTCGTGTTGATGTTAGTAATGTATGGACGAGGCACTATTGGTACAGAGGGACGGTCAGTCAGTCAGTCATTTAGGTATTATATATTCAAATTGAAAAACGACATTACAGCGCGCTTAGAGCGACATAGTTTGCCCGCAATCCACGAACTCTTTGCCAAATACCGCTATAAAGTCGGCCTCTAGTGCCGCGCCGACGCCTCCGAGCGCCGCCCGCCCTGTACGCTAAGTATGTTCAAATGAGATATTTTATATAGATCATTTTAAGTTCTCATTTTATTTAATGTAGTCGTTTT
Organism: Heliconius erato x Heliconius himera; assembly: GCA_013421005.1. Taxonomy (NCBI): domain Eukaryota; kingdom Metazoa; phylum Arthropoda; class Insecta; order Lepidoptera; family Nymphalidae; genus Heliconius; species Heliconius erato x Heliconius himera. Next base: position 4,297 of record JAATLQ010033197.1, on the reverse strand, counting down.
GCAACGTATATTTGTTTTGTCGAACGAACTAATCTGGGTAAGTACTGGTTAGAATTAAAAAATGTTTTCTTCATTTCCCCAAAATTGCACACACAGCCACTAAGTTACATATGTTCGATTGAAAATCGAACCTATAGCCAATCTTTGTAATCTCATACTTCTAAACTGTGTTAATACCGTCTTATTATAGGAATGCAACAATTATAGTATAAACAATATGAATCGTTTTAACCGGGTCGGTTTCCAGGAGGCGCGGGTTCGAGTCCCGCTACGTTCAAATTTTTATACGTTTTCTAAATAAGTGATATGAATAGTTATGTTAATATTGATAACTGAATATACAAAATAATAATGATAATGTATCTGGCCAGTTAGCACGTGACGGATAATGGCTGGTGAAGCTGATGATGACATCATGTTACAATGTAGACAATTATGGTTAGTTGATAGATTATTATGCCCAGACATACATATATGTATAAGTATAGATATATAAGATAAATATTACATAGATCTTACTATACCGTGGCGCAGTAGAATGGTGTCTGAGTGCAAAGCGAAGGTTGTGTGATCGGTTTCTACTTGAGGAGAGGGACTTGGGGAAAAAGTATAGATCACGTTTAACTTAAATGTTCTTGCTAGTTAAAACGCAAATTTTAAGAAAAATTTTAGAACAAAGTAATTTCTCATGATATTTCTTTATTAGCTAAGTGAAGATAAAAAAAAGATAAAGTACAGCATCTGATGGAAGCGGTTATAGGTTCAATTGGCACTTAATTGAAAGGTTTTTCCTTCTCCAAAATTGAAAGATGAATGGGGAAGGGCGTATCTTGACACTACACTTTATGTGACTATTCATAATAATATTCATCTATGAAGGAAAAACGTGAATCTGATAAAAAGTACGTTTAAAAAAGATTTATTATTTTAAATACTTAAGTAAGAAGTATAGTCGTATAGAATGTGGTGACAGGTCTTTGATCCCCCGAGGGAAGGTTCCGCGTCCCACAGGGCACAGGCGTTCAAACTTTGAGAATTTTAGACAAGGGTCAAGAATGTTGTGATGGTTTAGTAATTATGTTAGTTTAATTGACTTGAGGCCGTCGTGACATAGTGAATGCTACGATAGCATTGAATAAAAAACTATATTAATATAGACTGGTTATGTATACTTTTCCTACTACTGGTAATGTATACACTTTTCTTACGATATTTTGTTAGTTTCCGTAAAGGGGAAACCGTAAGGGATTTTTTAAAAGTTTTAACATTATCTTGTTTTTAGCATCTTCTTGTTAACATTTATTATTCTGTAGTAAGAGGTGGATTTATTTCGTTCCTCATTAATATAGTAATTACTTCAAGTATTGCTCACTTATTCACTATAATTACAGAAGTATATTTCCACTATTCATATTATTCTTTCATCATATTATTGGTAACCATAGTAAAATAGTTAATCTATTTTCCCTAAATACACGTAAATTATATTAAATACACATTCTTATAATTTAAGCGGACGAAGTCGCGAAGTCGTTTTAAAAAAAACAACACAACAATTGGTTGCACAAACTCCGAAATTGATAATTCAACTGCCTCTCAGTCCACATTCAGTATAGATCTCGGTTGATTTGCTCTATGTAGAGGCGTTGTGTAAGCGTTTCCGTTTCTATTGCCCTAATTGTTCTATCGTTGATTTACCTTCGGCTGAACGCGTGTAAGTCACCAATTGGTTCCTTGTTGAATGTTCACCTTTAAACTAATCTACTTTTACTTCGGACCATCATCGCGCAGTAAAATAGCGTCAAACTGTAAACGTGACAGTTTTAGGTTCGATTTATATGCAGAGGAATGAATAATTTTAATTACTATGCTTTGGTTGCAAAGCAAAGCTTCAAGTTCCGCCATTCAAAAAGCAATGTCTCAAAAATTGGAAATTAGGAACAGAGTGTCTTAACAATATATTATTTTTACCTGACTTGTTATGTAGGGGATACAATGATATTTTTATTCGGCTTCACGCTGTGTCACGCACACAGCAGGGTAGGCAGAGGCAACTCTAGTGTTAAGAAATTCAAGGCAATGTATTTTGAGTGGCAGAACTCAACGCCGCGCCTTGCCAAGACGCCAGAGCAAATAAATGGAAATATAAATTTAAATATATATTTTTTTATTTTTTAAAGACACCTAACAAAACATACACCTAATTAAATATGAATTCAATGAGAATTGAAAAAATATTATGTATATATTGCTACAATAGCCAAAGTCAAATGATAGGTCTTTAATAATCGAATAAACAATCTTTTGGTAAAGAAGTTAAAAGATGTTTCCCCAAAAGTGCTAACAACAAAAGTTTTAATAATTGTACGAAATTTTGTTTCGAAAGAAAGACGCAAGTTTAAATTTTGTTTTGTTATTCTTGTATAAACGTCCCCGAAATAAAGCTCTCTTTATTAAAAAAAATTATGTAATATATTTATTTTTTTATTGTAAATTTTAATAAATGATTGTGACTGGCGCGACGTAGTGGTACAGCGTATGACTATAAATGCTGTAGTTGGAGAATCAACTCCCACTAAGGGGGATGAGCTATTTTCATTTCTTCGCTGTGGTAACTGACTAAGCATAGCATAGGCAGACACGAGGCAGAGCTGGCAGTGAGAACCTTTTATTGAGACATATCTCTCTTTACTTTCTATCCTAATCCAAACTCTATAATTCGTTAATTTTATGTAAATAAATTATCATACTTATAAATAGAGACTAGTCGTGTCGCAGGGGCACAAATTGTGACTGTAAAACCTGATGATGAAACTGATGAACCTGAAAATATATATATTTCCATTTCTTCGCTCTGGTGTCGAGGCAATGCGCGGCGTTAAGTTCTGCCACTCAACACGCAATGCCTCCAGAATTCTGTCTTAACACTAGGGTCCCTCTGCCTACCCTGCTGTGGCGCTGATATGCATGAATTATTTATGAAATAACTGTATTTAGAGTCACTCCTTTATGGTCACAAATTAGTTTATTAATATTATCTAAAAATCAGCAGATAAATTAATCTAAGTGTATTGAAGTCAAAAGCTACCAAAGACTCGACTCGACTGGATTGAAATGAGCTTTAGCTGAGATTCGGCGAAAAGCTCGACAGTTATTAAATGAAGGATCTTAAGACATTTTAGAATAATTTAATATTAATTACTTTTAATATTAATAACATAGAAATTTACCTGAAAATTTTAATTAAACAAACAGTTTGTGGTGTTTTTTTTTATATCTTTCTGGAAATGGGAAATTTCTTTACATATCTAATAATTGTGGGTTCAATTTCAACTTGGGCGAATCACTGTATTATGTTGCAGAAAATAGTACATGTCTCTAATATGGCAAATTTAAGACGTAATGTTTAATATTATTCGATCAATTATATACGTATATTTATATACGTATTAATGACTGACTAGTGCTGTCAGCTGTCATGGTTACACTATAGTTTCATTTTCAGTTTTTCCATCTACGGAAAATGGATTAATAAATACATATTTTTTTTATATCGCTGTATTCCGCGTAGCACTCCGTTCTCCGTTCTCCGTTTTCGCCGATTCCTTGAACCATTGCGTGTTGAGTAGTGGAACTCAACGTTACCAGGCGAGGAAATGAAAATATTAAATACTTCATAATCCTGAGTGGGATTCGAATCTACAACCGCCGCATTAACGTGACACGCTTGTGTCCTTACGTCACGATAACTTCGATATACTTTAAGAGTTTATATTTTATTTCACCTTCACAATATTTCCCAAATATAGAAGTGGCAAAGAATCTAGTAAGATGAATATTTGTTTTGTGCTTTCCGGCCAAATACGACATTTTGGGTATTGCGATGGAATTCAATTCCCGCTAGTGAAATGGAACCCACAACTATCGTGTTTATATTCTGACACTGTGCAGTTTGTTGCTGCTCACAAAATTAATTTTGGAACTAAGCAAACAATATATTAGAAAAGTAAATATCTTATAAGTAAGATGTCACTTGTCATTTATGTCTTTCTTTTGTATTAGGTGGAGATCCCATCGTTTAAAACTGTAGGGATTAGATTTTCTAATGAAACTAATATTTAAGAATGATACATGATAGTAGAATAGATTACACTAGGGTTGCCCAAAAAAATCCTGCCGCAATCACCTTTAATTAATGTTTTTCGTAACTCGTTTTTGGAGAAAATTGCACTCATATGTTTTTTATGTGAATCGCACATCATTTGAAAGAAAATCGCATAAGGAATTGGAAAAACAA
>JAATLQ010033196.1:59656-91366 GCA_013421005.1 Heliconius erato x Heliconius himera | reverse complement strand
TTTGTTTTACACTTAAAACTAATACACAATTTCACAGATTGCCGATAAGTATCGGTTTTTATACGTGTATGGGAACGTAACAGCCGTGCTCAAAGGTATTTGAGCAAATGATCAGTTGATTACAGTTTGACGAAAGTACGTTTTGAAGTGTGAAACGCAAAAAACTTAAGTGCGTACTCAACCACTTGAGAATTCTCAGTTGAGATTTTGTACTTTTCTCAATTCAGAAACCGGCCGTATGACTACTCGCTGACCTAATTTATATAAGATTGAATTATTAGATTAAATAACGTTTATTCTTATTTACAGATCAAGACGCTTGCACTGAAAACGAAAGCGAATTACAAGAACATTGGCGCAATGAGGGCGGCGGGACCCTCCTGAGGTCCCGCCTCGCGATGGGCTCAAATATAAGCCAGCATTCCGCAAAGGGGCTTAAAGGCCGACGAGCACGCTCCAGCGGCGATCTCTGCAATGGAGAAACTAAAAGTCAAACAGAGTCTTCGGTCTGCGGATCAGTTGTCGGTGATGTTATGGGTTGGAACAGGTCTCTACCCAACCACTTGGATGGAAACCGACATTTAGCCGACTATAGTCGAGTCAATAATAATTATGGTGAATTTGGAACGTATAATAGATGCCATCCCAAAAGTGGGCGTGGCCTTCGGTACCGCGTGTCCAAATCAGGTTAGTCTATTTAATTAACTATCTACAACGGATTTATAATGCTTAACTTATTATTAATTTTAAACATTACCTCTATATTTTCAACATAGGTGTAAATTAAAACTTCTACAATATTTAAAAAACGTTCTATGAATCTTTTTAAAGGCCACAGAATAAACAATTTGAAAGTAAAAATGAATTAAATATTTTTTTGGCTAACTAACACGATTGTTAATATAATCTACCGTCGACGCATATGTTTCATCTTAAATATCTGTGGAGAAACGTCTTAGTGTAACGAGAGTTTTTTTACACCTAAAATTCTATCCTAAAAATGAATGATGAAATTCCTTTTATATAGCTATCTAGATAAAAAACGGTAAGTAGATAAAAAGCCTAAGAGCCGCGAGGGGAGATTAATCTTCTTACAGTTTCATAAAAAGTAAGGTTAAAGAAATTAGATCAGAGACGTCTTGTGAAAAACTAATTCAGTAATTGATTCACCAGCTTTCTGTAAATATTTACATTATCTGGTAACGTTTAAGTAATATCCTAATAGCTTTACTCGCGATATTAGTATATTTTTAAGCATCACTTACCTCCATCAGGTAAAACGGTTGGCACTTTTCCCCACTTTCCACACTTTTCGCATTGAATTTCATCTAACTAGGGCAGAGAAATAAAAATAATTAAAATATAATTACTACACCACAATTATCCATTATTATATAAAGCTTCAATTCTAAAACGATAACGATTAAAGACAAAGTATTGAATAATAACAATGTGGTTTTATGACCTCGTCAGCTGATTGCAGATTTTAGTTTAATCGAGCAAGTTAATAGAACTCGCTCTAGCTCCTACGGCGAATGCTTGCACTGTATAATAATCACATAATTCAGAACATCCGGTAAAGCTACAGAGCGGTCGTTAGGTTTGCATAAAGGCTACGTACTACGCTCCCGTCTCATATTACTCAAGTATAAAGTCGAAAATGCAAAAAATATATGTATATTTAAACGGATGTTCTCTAGTTTATCTTTGTATCAAATAAACACACACATACCCATAGAGCTAGCTTCCCTCCATGTCGCAAATGTGTGCAAGTACTTCTTTTCATACATTGCATTCCGTTTATACGTATCTGCTGAGTGGGAACACTACACTAATTTTATGGAAACAAGATTCACTTTAATCATTTACGTCGAGTTTATAAAGGGAAGTTTGAAGCACTTTACGAATATACTCTCTGGGGAAGCGAAAATTTTATATTAAGATTTTATGCAAATTAAAGTGTAGTGAATAACGATAAGACGAGAGAAAACTTCTAATATAAATCTTTGAAATATACTTATATAACGACAAGAATACACATAATAAAAAAAACTAGATGAGCAGATTTTAAATTTGATTAGTTTTAATCGTAGATCAGTGTTGCTGACTATAAACGCGATAGTTGTAAGTTCGACCCACTTGGTTAAATGAATTATTTTGAATTCCCCGCTCTGGCAAAACAAAACGCGGCTTTAAGTTCCGCTACTACAGTTTCCAGTGTCTGAAATGCGTACGGTAAGCGAAAGATGGAGTGTCTTAGTCCCGTATTTATAACCACTCTCAAATCTGAGATATATCTTGAGATGCCGTTTTCACCGGCATCTTAAGATCGATTTATAAATACGGACCTTTAGTAACTGTCTATCCGTATTTTAAAAAAGGTTTAAACAGTTTGTCGAATGTTGACTTACATATATTTTTAATGTAAATGTTAACAATAGGTGTGAAAATAAAATGAATTTGCTTTAAATATTCACAATATTTTATGTTATTTTAATACTAAATTGAGAGACTCGCTTAAATAAAATAACGTTGTTTGTGTTTGTGCGTCTAATTAATAATTCCGGTATTTCATACGTGGTGCAACTGAAATTAACTATTTACAAGCTTAATATTCAATTTAAAATTGTCGTTTTTTCTTTACAAACAAACATGTATACGTACTATGCTTTTTTTTTATAAAATGTTCATCTTCGCCATGGACAGTGTACAGTATAGAAGTAACAACATAGCACGTAAATATACATTTCATTACATTTATGTGCAAGCGTTTCCAACCAAATTAAAAAGCTGGAAATGCGCGGTGTGTATTTTAGACGCACCATTTTGAGATACTTTTGAGGTCACAACTCGTAAACTATTTTATATACATACATGAAATTTGGCACATTTATTATTATATTAAAATATCCTCTCTTGTAAGTGTTATTTTCATATTAAAGTTTAGAAACCAGCATTTTTGTGACTGACTCACTTATTAAAAACTTAACCCACTTTTAGATGATCTAGACGACTATCAACAAATTTTAAAAAAATAAAATCAAAGAACTAAAAAAATAAAATCAAAGAACTAAAAAATTAACTAAGAAAAGAAAGTCCAATCCCAAAAATGTGTCATCAAAAAAATTTATGCGAAATGAAAGCCAAGTTCAATGTTGTAAGCAATGCATAGTTCTCGACTGCAACGACAAAACAATCCGAGATCTGTATGGGCATGGTTTAGTTCGGAGTTTATTTGGAATAAAATTGAATCTCAAACTTTGACTTTCCTATTTTTACCACCAAACAAAATATATCATTCTAATAACATAAATCCAGTACAAGCTGGTACACTAACTTACAAATACAATAAAATGTACATAAAAAATTGTCGAATAAAATTTCGAGCTAGAATTATGTTCCAAATGACCTCAGATCTCAGCACTATATAGGTCCCCGATAGTTTTGTCGGTGAAGTAGAGAATGATGCATTACGCAACATTGGACTTGGCTTTTATTTTAAATAGTTTTGGTGGTATTTGCGACATGTATTTTAAGTTTACGCTTCGTTCAATATTTACGTTTTGGTAATGAAGTCATGTCTTTGTCCTTGTCTTTCTCCGTAACTCCATTTTATAACTCTAGGTGTAGGACAACTTACCTATAACTTTATGGAATTATCCATTTAACCATATGAGTTTAAAATATACAATATTTACAGTGCTAATTACATATTATATTTGTATTGACTAATTTAAAATATTACAACGCCGGTTAAATAGAGAAGTAGCATAATTAATTTCACCTTTACGCTGTATTCTGTATATAGCAGGGTAGAGGGACCCTAGTATTAAGACACTCCATCCCCCATTTTCTGCAGAATTTTCGAGGCATGGCGTGTTGAGTGGAGGAGCTCAACCCCGGGTTTTTGCCTTAGTGCCAAAGCGAAGAAATAGAAATATTAATAAATAATAATTCATTGCTCCGAGTAGGCAAGTCCACATATTTAGATATTTTTTCTTTTTTTGCCTTACTGAGATTGTCAACATATGAAATAGCAATGTCAACAACAATCACTGCGTGGAGCGCCACTCGGTCTACTAGTACTATATCAGGTCTATTGGCAACAATATACCTGTCCGTAATAATAGACCGATCCCAGTAGAGCAAAGCACAGCTATTTTCAAGAACAGACGTGGGATTACTATAGTAATTCCACAAGGCCATATCTAAAATCAAGTTGCTGGTGTAAGATGTAAACAACCAGAGACAATATATCTGAAAGACTCTCTAAGTCGATGACAGTGTCGCCCGAAAGATGTCGATATTGTAATTGGTATCATTGTTTTGTTCTGCTCTCCGTTTTCTTACAACTTATTATTGGGTGTTGGTTAAATCTCCATTGATCTAGAAGGTAGAGAAAATATTATACTCACACATTTACTTTACACCATTTTCCTCAAACGGTGGATTTGGATTTGATTCATAGAGTCGGATATTTATATAAGAAACTTTTCCTTACTTATATTTTGTTAGACCACAGCGCTGTCTTGAGTTTCATCACAGGCAATCTTTAGAATAGGCGGACAGTAAGTAGTGTTTACTCAATAAAATGATTTAAGACTCACTTGTTTTGCCTAGTCTGTTTTTTTGTGTCATATAAAATAGAAAAAAAATATGAAAATACTCTCTTTAGTATTTAAATTTATTTTTAAGTGAATATTGGATAGAATATATTACAGAATGAAGGAAAATTTAACGCACAAGAAAGATAACAATAACTCTTACCTCAGTTCAGTTACTCTATTGAATTTTTATCTAAGGTATCTTTATTGGAATTTATGAATATATTTTTCTTAGAAATTGCAATGGAAACCCCTATTTCATCAATTCATGACAAATAAATGAAAACGACATATTTCTTTGATAAAAAATCATGTTTGTTTAGAGAAAACGATTATTTTATATTATATGGTTTACTTGTAGACCTTAAATATATTTTCTCACTTTGAAATTATTTTGCAATTTTTCTTGTCAAAATCATTATTATTTAACTTTCATATTACAAAATCTTTATTATATAATTTTCATATTATTTTTTATACTTACATACGAGTATAACTAAGAACAAGATTTAATATATTGGTACTTAGTTCATATACTTTAAAATTTCAGGATACGATAGCATTTGACCGTAAAAGAGATTGTTGTAGGTCCTACCTTCTCTCGAAGATAGGATTCTGTTAAGATAGTGATTTTAGTCAGATGCGCGACATTGAGTTATTAATATGTATGTCTGAAATTCGGGCCATCTGTCCGCTATTTATCTCAAATATCTTAGTTTTTTGGAGTACAGAAAAAAATTAAACTTCTAAGTCAACGAGAACGACAGATTTTACGAACAATCAAAATAATAAGGAAATATATTCATAATATTTCCTTTATTTGTACTGCAAGTAAGTTCTCCAAGTATAAATAAATAAAAAAATATCCGATTTTTTTTTTTAAATAAGTACATGTTATGCATAATTTTGCCTAAAATTCTTAAATAGATACGGATAGTTCGGCGGCCGAATCACATTCGCATTTAATGTTTTTTTTTTACATCTAGTTCCGCCAAACCAACCCTGGTGCCACATTTTAAGTTTTCCATTTTGTAAACTGAGTAACGCAAACAAAAAAATAAATGAATGAGGGTAAACAAAACACAAATATGTACATGTGTGAATGGCTGTATAAATTTGAATTTGGAATTCCTTTTCAAAGAGGAGAAAGTTGCCAGTACGAAAAAACGCCATTTTCATATGTGAGGACCGAGGAATTGTATAATATATATACTAACCAAAACATGTACAAATACTTAAATCTTATTAATTTAAACATATTGATGTATTCGAATGATCTAATGTATTTAGTTTCAATTTATACTACTTACTCAGTAATATTCAGGAATTCGCAAAAGTTTTCCCAATATTTCCTGCTCAATTTGTCTTACTAATCAACAGAATAAACGTAAAAGGATTTCTTTGTTGGCTATTATTAATCCCAATTTGCCTGTTAGATTGGACTTAACATGACATTGATTGAACACTGCTCCACAGTGGGAAAGGCAAATAAATGGTTTATTATAATCACAATGCCAAAATTAGATTCCATTTATTTTATTTCAACCTCACGCTGTATCGCATAAAGCAGAGTAGGCTGAGGGAACCTAGTGTTAAGACACTCCGTTACCCACTTTCTGCCGAATTCTGGAGGCATTGCGTGTTGAGTGACAGAACTCTTATTACAATCATTTCATAAATAAAAAAGTTATATTAATTTAAAGTACTTAGTTCGACAAATTTGCTACTTGCTACAACAGTTTTAGTGAATTGGGAGAATCTTTAGCTTTCAATTTGTATGATGTTAGAAAAAACTTAAGATTGTATAATGACAACGAAAACGAAACAATACCGAAACTTAAATAAGCCTTCGTATATTTCAAGCGGGCGTAGCCGCACGGGGGCCTCTATTATTTAATAATTTTATACTTAGAATGACTTAATTTTCCATGCCGTAATAAATACAATATTAGATTAGAAAATATTGAGAAATAAATATAAAATTAAATTAATAGAAATATTAAGTTGGAAATTGTTGATAAGTAATACCAACATGACAGTGTAACAGTAGAGTTCCACATTATAAATTAGAAATTAGAGATAATGTCACTTCAATGTCACTTACCGCCCCAACAGAGACACATGTACTTACTAGTAGTGATTTATCTTATTATGAAGCCACTTTTTAACCGACTTCTTTAAGAAAAGGAGGATTCGATGTATTTTTTGTATGTTTTTTACCTCATCCTGTAACTATACCTAACTATGAAATGTTTTTTATTAAGATAACAATTCTCCTGATAGATTTAAACTTATGTTTCGACGGAATTTGATTTCGCTTCTAAATTATATCTTATGTAATATAACTACTAAGCTGCAAAACAGTACTTATTTAAAAAAAGTATAAAAATGTTAACTTAGTGGGACTCGAACCCGCGCCTCCTTAAAACCGACCAGGCGCTTTGACCACTAAACCATATATGTTCTCAAATTTGAACGTAGCGGGACTCCTGGAAACCGACCAGGCGCTCTGATCACTAAACCATATGTTCTTATCAAGCTACGTCGAAATTTCCTAAGTGTGGAATAAAATGTAAAAAAAATATCTGCAAAACAGTAATTCAACAAGAAAAAATATAAATCTTATATTTCCCTATCGTGTGAATTGTGAACGATTAGAATATAACAAAGGCGTTTAATATTACGTCGAGGTAGATTTATTTGTATGTAACATTTTACTTTATAATATTTTTAATAATGTGTACAATATTCATAATGTTTGCAGAACTTCTAAAGGATGTTATTTCAGGAGGGCAACAGGAAACTTTTATGGTGCTATTGGCGAGGTGATTCTTTATATTTAAATTTTAATCAGTCGAGTTGGGGTAAATAATGTGTTTTAGCTCCAAGATCTTTATTTTCAGAACTGTTTATACATAACTCTGTGTGCGTATGGATTACAAAGGCATCGTATACGTGGAAAACTCAATATCTATATTGACTTCTTTTATATTTATTAATTAAATAAAATTGAGGCCAGTGGTGGCGCAGTGGCACGAGGTGTGACTGTAAAACCGACTGGTTGTGGGTTCGATTCCCACTCGAGGAGATGAAATATTTACTTAAATTTATATTTCCATTTCTTCGCTCTGGTGTCGAGGTTAAGTGCGGCGTTGAGTTCTGCCACTCAACACGCAATGCCTCCAGAAATCGGCAGAAAGTGGGGAACGGAGTGTCTTAACACTAGGTTCCCTCTGCCTACCCTGCTGTGTGCGGGATACAGCGTGAAGCTGATTTAATATTTTTTTTTTTTAATTAAATAAAAAAATAAACACCATACATTAAATAGTATTTTAGTATAAACGAATTCAATGTCGTAAAAAATTTTGCTTTAACATTTATCCTTAATAATAATTTATTAAAGAAAAGCTATTCTCATTTTTAAATTTCAAAGTAAGGCTGTTTGCAAGCCCTAGGCTCGAGTTGCAATCTTTTGATAGCACCTTTGAGCATTTTAATCTAAGCCTTTAAGACTCGTACTACTGCTTCAATTAATCTCCAAGTCTTTTCACTTACCAAAATAATCTGATGGCTGCAATTTATCTCTTTATAGTTGAAGGAAGTTTAAGCAATTTAATTTAAATTTAATACAATAAAATGATTAATGAGTGTAGTTTTATTAAAACTGTCTCCTGGAAATTTTGTCAAAGTAACGTAAATTCTCATTATCTTTTCTTAATTTGATGTTTTGTTCCGAATTTGACATAAAATAATAATATTATCAGCGAAAACCATTTTTAATAGACGAACAAATAATAAATAATAGAGCGTATATTATATAATTTTAATTTAATTGTATAATTCTTTGAATTAGCTTCTGTTTTTCCATATTTGTATGCGTTTATGCACATCTATCCAGGATCTTAATATGTCACTACTAATAATATTATCATTTTAACATCAACATATCAATAGATTGATAGCTAAAATCAATTCAATAAAACAGTTATTTTGTAGGAATATTGTCGCATGCAATTTTTTATACTGACATACTTTTATTATTTTTGAATTAAAATAAACACAAAATGTGAAGGAAAGTTTTCCAAAATAAAATAAACAAGTGGAAACTACGCTAAAATCAAACAACCAAACTTTGTGAACAAACGCAAAGACAAACATGCAAAAAGTCAAAATTATTTAAAATCATGATTTGGAGTTCTGTTAGGTTTACAAGTATATACATAGCAATGGGTTCATTAAATGTATAGGATAAGGCCAAAGAAAAAATGATCCATCGCTTAATTTAAATTATATTTAACAATACCATAAGACTGTGAAGATGAATAAGATTCCTCAGGCGCTGTAAACGATGATGATATAACCACAATACGTCTACAAACTTTTAATTTTGTGATACGTTTATCGTTGCGGGTGACGAAGAGCAATGGTTTTACCAAACAAGTATGACCCTCTGCTAAACCATTATTCTATGATGATGTGATTGGAAACTCTAGCGTACTTAATGCTGATATAAAGCATAGAGCCTCTGCATGTGCATGGTCCCTGAATGTGTAAGAAAAAAGGCCGGCTGTTTTCTACAAGTGATAACTTATAAGAGCCAATGTCGCGATTCTTGCTCTTCTTGACGTAAAGCGTGATAAATGTGAGCACTTTCCTATGTGAGGACTTTCTGATGCAAGTATACACGTTGCTTTTTTGTTACTTTTTAAAAATACATTAGTTACCTACTTCATTCAAGCATTTCATAATTGAATTGAGGAAAACTAGTTATTCTGATTTTACCATTGATAAAAGAAAGCCACTCTAGTGCTGCATTGTGTTGAAACTAGGTTTGTATGTTTCAGTTTGTTTCACTGCATTTTTAAACATCGATGAAATTTCAGCAGTTATTGCTGAAATTAATGAAGTCATTAAGTATTTAAATAATTGTAAAACGTGCTACTACTGTTCACATGTAATTGAAAATTATGGTATAGTCGATTTATTAAACGGCACGCTTCCACAGATTGAAAATTAAATTAATTCATCCTGCATAATTTTATGAATTTATATAATTTAATATTTGATTATTAATTTGACGCTAACGTAATATATTTTCGATTCTTATTATATAATAATTATTAATAATTGTATTGTTGTCGTTTATTAATAATTTCATGTTACTGAAAATAGATTCAATTATGTAAATGTAATTAAAATTTTATGGCGACCCACTTGAATTACTCAATTACTTATTTTCTTAATTGCTTTCGTGATCAAATAGCGTTATTATTTTAAAAACAATAATCCTTACATTGAAAACAAAAGTTTCAACCAATTTAATATCTTTTTAAGTTATCTTTTTAACATTTTGTAGCAATTTTGTTGAACAAAATATTATTTATATTGACATAACTTTTAAATAAAACGATCACTTTGTTAAGGAAAATTAGTCAAAAATTCTAATTAGTTAAATTGGCTAAATGCATTTTCAAATTAGCGTTTTGTAAAATTAGTGTGCACAGACAAACCGATAAAAAAAATAAAAATATTTATTTTGGATTCTATTCTCATGTATCTTCCATTTACAAACAGCGAGTTACAATTTTATTAAATGTATAGAAATAGGTAGATAAGCAGGACACGAACCCGCACCTCCTCGAAACCGACCAGATCTGATCTGGTCGGAGGCGCGGGTTCGAGTCCTGCTACGTTCAAATTTTTATACGTTTTCTAAATAAATATTTTTCTTTCCTAAGTGTGAAATAACACTAAAAATGTTAAAAATAGTTTGATAAGCTTTTAGCTAAAATAAAGCAAAACCCATTTTACCACAAAAACGCGCGTTATGCACTTAAAATCATCTACATTTCTTAACATTTTATATCTTTTTGATTGTCTAGCGTATACAGGTAAATGAAAATCTTTTTCATCAAAGTTTTAAACAAGCAAATACACCAGAGAAAACCTTGATTTTAGCTTTGATATATTTCAATATATAATACTATAATTCAATGTGATTTTATAGGTGGTAATTAGTCTTTTGATGATTCTCTAATTAGACTAAATGTACGAGTATGTACACGTTACAACTACGTACTCCAGTTACATGTGAATCCCATTACTACCCCGTTTTGCAAACACAGTACGCTTGTGTCTAACAGTTCGATCCTAATTGCATATTAATATACTGCTCTGGGCTTAGAACAGTTCTATCTAATAACGTATGTTTGACAAATATTAGTCGTGGCTCAGTGGCTGTGCCACTGTGTGCAGCGTGTGACTGTAACTGCGACGGCTGTGAGTTCGTTTCCCATTCGGAATTAATGATATAATATTTTTATATCCTCGCTCTGGTAACAAGACATGGAGCGGCGTTGAGTTTCGCCACTCAAAACGCAATATTTCGAAAATTCAAATGGAGAAAATTAGGGATACATTGTGAAGCTATAAAATTAAATGTAAAAATTTTTGCTTATAGCTGCGGTTACAACTTAACTGGGTGAAAAAATATTGATGATGTTTTCAAATTACGTTATGCAACGCCGCTGTGCCAGAGTCGAGCGCAGAAAATTATATGCTACCACCACATTTGCATACACTCGTAAACAATGCTGCAAAATGTACCGAAAGCTGGCCATCATAAATCAATGTTAGTAACGTTTAGTTTACTAGAAAACCCCAGCTAATCCGTGACACGCGAGCCGATATTTTACCTTTGTTCTTCATAACATGTTTTCTTCATAAAAGATTTGTTGCTATCTATTAATGCTATTGTGTTTTCTTTTCATAATATGCTACGAGTCGATTTATAATAAAATACCGGTCAAGTGCGAGTCGGACTCGCCCATCGAAGTTCCGTACCAATTTCGAGATTGTAATTCAGGAAACGTGATTAATAAAATTGTCAGCTTTTATAAGTACACTTATAAAAGCTTACAATTTTATTAATGTTATGTTAATTGTTATTCCACATTTAGGAAAGGACTTATTTACAAATTTTACGTATTTCGGTATACGGGATTTGAATTCAGGCGCTCTGACCATTAAGCCATACTCGCTCAGAACGTAAGATTTAGTGGTTAGAGCACTTGACGGTGTTCAAATGCCGCTATGTTAAAATTTTTATACGTTTTCTAAATAAGTATCTGATAAACTTAATTTTGCAGGCATAAGTACTCATTTTGTATTGTAATAACTACAAAAATAAGTTTGTAATGGTTTTTTTATATAAAACTAATATATTTATAGGTCCACGGGAGCACCCTATAGGTTTTTATATTATTTTAACTTAGAAGCTTATTTTTTTCTATTGTTCAGGGTAACGTAAACTTCAATATTTCATATTCAGTTCAATTTGATACCTGTGTGGCCATGATTTAAATGGCCTTTACTTTCTAACGGACATGTTTACAGACGAACAACAAAGTTATCCTGGATAAATTCTGTTTTTATTCTTGGAGCAAGTGAGGTATGGAACCCGAAAAGCTATCGACAAAATGCTTACTTTATTCGTACAAATGAAGCCTATATTTAAATAGGATTTATATTTAACAATTTTATGGAATAATATTTTATTTTATAAAAAAAACAACATAACAGTTCACAGCAGAACAAACACAAAAAGTAAAGTAGCATAAGGTTAATTTGAAATAAAAACAGCTGTACAATATCACAGTACAAACAGTTTTTATTGAAATAGTCCCTCAATATACAACGAAAAATTTTACAATGTTAAACGTCATTCAGTCAAGTCACTGTACAAAATACAATTTCATCAAAAGTATAAACTTTCATATAAAGATTTGATTTTTAGATTTATACATATACATATATATATAAACAGACCAGGCCCTCTGACCACTGAGCCATACGTTCGTGAACGTATTACGGTATAACGGTTATAACGGTTTCTAGGAGGCGCGGGTTCGAGTCCCGCTACGTTCAAATTTTTATACGTTTTCTAAATAAGTATTTTTCTTTCCTAAGTGTGGAACAACACTTTAAAAATGTTTAATTTTTTTTAAAAAAAGATAAGAAAAGTTGTAGAACTACTTAGGGATAACATATAACATGATTTGAATTTCTCTACTTTAGTTGTCATATATAAATTTTACACTTACATAAATTAAGGTTGCGTATCAAACAAAAAAGTTTTTCTTTTTTCTGGAAATCTATGTAAATGTTCATTTATTTTTTTTTGCAAAAAACATTAGTTGAAATTCACACAACGTAATTTGTGTTATTACTTTATAAACTGATAGTAAACATTTGAAAGGAAAAGTTTATTTTATATTTTTAGCGCATTTAAATAAAAGTTTGATTTAATTTTTGTTTTGTTTCTATATTATTTTTTTTAAATATTCTCAACAAGCGTTTTCATTTTACGCCCATATTGTAGGAATACCGCCATGTTGGATTTCGAAGGACGTCACAAGGGTACCAATACTATATACTAGACTGGGCATCCAAACTAAATGAGCTTACAAAATTTCAGCTCAATCGAATGAATATCTTATTTAAAATCGAGTTGCATGATTGAACCCGATCCGACTTACATATATTCCGAGATAATAATTTTTAAATAAAAGCTTATTATAATAAATACAAATTGTATTTATTATAATAAGCTTTTATTTAAAAAGCTTATTGTAATAAATACAAATTATTAGAGATTATTTATCTTTTTATACAACTCAACTCTCTCAGTGGTTTGCTCAAACGTGTGATAAATACATTTAATATAACAAAATCAGTTGAGAAGAGCATTGTAACGGGTAGAAAATGTATTTTTTAAGAAAATTAAAAAAAACTAGATTTATAAAATAGCTTGTAACTCAGGTGCGGCAGGATATTTTAACATATCCAACTCCTGGACTCACAATTGAATTAAAGAGAGCATGCGTACATAAACCAGAAATGGAACTAAGTTTTAGCGTTCAAAGAAGAGGAAAGGGTGAGAGAATAATGTTCAGGATAAAGAGATAATATTTTCTTTTATCTTAGACCTTTTCCCTATATTTTTCATAATTACACTTTTTTCAACGTTTCTTGGGTGTACTTTGCGACGTAATGGCAACTGAATTGAAATTTATCGAGTGTACTCATTGTATTTATTTTAAGAATAAAATTGCGTTTCTTGTTCTTCTTACAAGTTCAAATTAAATCAAATCAGTTTCAAGCTGTATCCCGCACACAGCAGGGTAGTCACATGAAATCTAGTGTTAAGACACTCCGTTCCCCACTTTCCACCGATTTCTGGAGACATTGCGTGTTGAGTAGCGGAACTCAACGCTGCGCTTTGTCTCAACTCCAGAGCGAAGATTTGAAAATATAAATTTACAGTCAAACTTTGTGCCCCTGCGCCACGTCTGTCCTCAATTCTTACAACTTCTTGGAAAATAATTTAGTTAGCTCAGTACTTACGTGTATATAGATACAATTACTTTATACATATAGAATAGGTAAATAAAATTATATTGTAGATTTTTAAAAACAAATTTATCTAAAAGATTACAATTTTTTCAGGATCCGATGCCGAACCCGTATGGAAGCTTCAAGATCCAGGTTTTGACCAAGGCTACGGCTCAGAGCGGTCACCTGAAGAGGATTATGTGCCACCTATAGTTCCGCCCATATCTCTTGAACAATACGAAGCTGAACTACGGGCAGTGTATCCCTTTATTACCGATGGTAAGTGCTTTAAAAACACCGACTCAAGTATTATAGGTGAGACACGGCTTGGTAGAGAACTATAAACGTGACAGGTTGTGGGTACAATTCCCACTCGAGGAAATGAAATATTTAATATTTTCATTTCTTTGCTCTGGTGTCGAAGCAAAGCGCGGCGTTGAGTTCCACTACTACACTGAAGCTAAAATATAGATAACGTGGTAGATAAGCTAAGCGTTCTTTATCAAAGATATAGCAGACCAAGCTTATCCTCATATTAATCTTAGCAATATCTATTGAAATGTTCCACCATAAAAGCTAGTCGCTTATAAAGCAAGATTTTAACTATATGACTTTTTATTGGTCGTAACTAGATTTTTGCACCTTACGTTAGTGGTTGTCATTTAGGAACGCACACAAATATTCTTATTATGGTTATATTCTTAACCTAAGATGGAATAGGGGGATTTTTCTTTATTCGATGCGTATATTTATCTAAACTTGTTTCTTCTTTCGTCTTAGTGACTTTTAGTGACTTTTTAGTTTGATTTTGATAATTCTTTCTCATTAGATTGTTGATAACATCAACAATAACAAAAAGTCTAGCAGAGTTTTTCTGCTAGACTTAGTCTCTTAATTTGTAATTAAACAATGTTTACATGCGTATTTATAAGCTTGTTATAGTTTTTATCTGTTTCACTTCTTTTAAAATTTTATAATTGTACATCTCGGCAAATTTCATACAAATTTTGCAAAAACAATTCATAAATGCTCTTAGTATTTTCGATTGCGTTTCAACTAAAGCGTTACAAACAATCGAACAGATATGGCGAATCTATAAGGGTCTATTACTAAAGAAGAATACGAAGAATATGTTTTAGTTACCTTAGTTTCCATTTTTTCTAGTATATTAAATTTTTACAAAACAGTGCTGTCTTAGGACACGTTGGACTTAGCCACACGTGAATTTTGAGTTAAAGGCAATGTAAAAAGAAAGTAAATTAAAAAAAACTATACATTTTTACACGGTTTAGGAGCTTACAGGATCGAGCTT
The DNA here is from genome assembly GCA_013421005.1 of Heliconius erato x Heliconius himera. Taxonomy (NCBI): domain Eukaryota; kingdom Metazoa; phylum Arthropoda; class Insecta; order Lepidoptera; family Nymphalidae; genus Heliconius; species Heliconius erato x Heliconius himera. Next base: position 76,057 of record JAATLQ010033196.1, on the reverse strand, counting down.
TACTTAAAGTAAAGTATAGCAAATGCACAACTGTTTACACGTAAACGATTCACAATAAATATTTTATTCTACCTATTTATTTTGATTTATTCAACAACATTCGAAGGCAGAGGGAGGAATTCTTCGAGATCAAATAACTTCTTTACAGAATACAAAGTATATATCAGATTTACGTGCAACATAGTCGTAAATCTTATATATTTGTGGCGGAATCGAGATCAGAAAGAATGTGATTTTGTCACAAGATATGATGTATGACGTAAGGCCACCAGGTAATATATGAAATCAATCATACATTCCTATTTTCATATATCATTTTTTTATAATACTTTTACAACTACTACTACTTGAACCAACCTACAGTTGTCCCACTGCGTTATGATTGTTTTAAATTGGCGGCGTTTAGTGCGTGTAGGTCCTTTGCTTATAGCCTGTATATGCAGATTGAATGTAAAACTATTCAAATCATCTGTTTCCCATCTATTGTAAATCAGAATTATTTCGCTTAATCGTGACTTACTTGAGTGGTTTCTTTAAGGTGCCCAAGACTCCACTCTCAGTTAAACCGTTTGACCTTATAAGCATATACTTTTCATAATTAATTACGTGTTGATACTTAACATATAAACGTAAACGTTACGGGAAAACCTATACGATTTTAAAAGCAAAACGATCTAATTATATCATAACTACTACTGCTGTTAATACTTGAAGTAAAACATACATTATATATTTATATAAATTTATAAATTTATGACGCCAGTCGTGGTGCAAGGGCACAAAGTGTAACTGTAAAATTGACTGGTTGTGGGTTCGATCCCCACTCGAGGAAATTAAATATTTATTTATATTTTCATTTCTTCGCGCTGGTGTAGAGGCAAAGCGCGGCGTTGAGTTCTGCCACTCAACAAGCAATGCCTCCAGAACTCGGCAAGTGGGGAACGGAGTGTCTTAACACTAGGTTCCCTCTGCCTACCCTGCTGTGGTTTATTTTTTAAATCTATAAGGAATCCAATTAGACTGCTATTGGGTACGACAGAGATCAAGCCACATTCAGAAGGTGACAATGTTTTCTTGTATATGTGTAAGTTGACCTTCATGAAACCAGCAGGTTTGTAAAGATTGATAATACACAGTTATATATAGGTATTATCTGTATATAATTTTACTGTTTTGTGAATCCACAATGCGACCATAAAAAGTTTGTTTGCTTTCGGTGTATTGGAGCGGTCATTGCCATGTGAGAATTCTAAGAACGTTTAAATTTTTTTCTGTAAGCAGTCGTGCATATATTAGGAATACGCATATTTCATATATTTATACTCTTTTTTTTGTTCGGTTGGTAATGAAATATTAAAATAAATAATAACTTCTAAGTTACATCTATAGCTTAAATTGTTCTAATTTAGTTCTAAAATAGTTCTAATTCTAATGTTCCTCCTTTCTTCCTTCGTCCTTTCCTGTCCATGCTATATCATGCTTCCATTCATAGCATTGCGTTAAATGTTGTAAATTGAATTAAAAAAAACCAGACAAGCGCGAGTCGGGCTTGCCCACCAAGGGTTCCGTAAAAAAATTGGAATATTCGAGCTTTTTTCTGAAATTTAACCTTTGCTTTGCCACAGCTCTTTCATCTGATACCTCACTTGAACTAGCGGCTTTAATACGAAGTTTTGCCCGTTTTAAGACTATATTTTTTTAGGATTTAACCACGAATGTGTAGTTTTCAGAACGAACTAGTACTACCTCTAGATGTCAGCTGCCAAATTTCATAATTCTAGGTCAACCAGAAGCACCCTATGAGTTTTGATTCCCTATATAGTGTCGAAATATGCGTTTCTTACGGCCATGTTTTTAAAATATTTTTTAAAGTAAATATAGAAATATTTTTTTATCAGGAACATGTCTTTTATCATAGGACCGTAGATCTGAGAATATGGTTTGAATTTCAGTTCGATATCTCCAAACATTCCTGAGATAAAGGGTCTTGACAGACAGACAGACAGACAGACGAACAACACAGCGGTCTTATAAGAGTTCCTTTTTTCTTTAAAAAGTACGGAACCCTAAAAACAAATGTCAAATATTCCGGTAGGTCATTTTAAATACTACGCTGAATTTATTATACCTTTATATTCTCATTAAGTAATCTACATTATTTATAATAATTTCTAAATATATTTTTTTCTTACAATAACAAAGATTGATTCAACCGAAACCGTTATTGTAAGATATCAATATCGCTGACTCATTTAATTTAATACAGTCTTACTAACGAGCGTTTTATATGGTCTTAAAGACCTAAAAGTTCAAACAAAGAGTTGATGCTACCTTTTATCTTTATAGACGGGAAACCTTACAGACTGCCATTTTCCCCCGACACCCGGATACATTACCGGGATGCAAAAAAGGCTTTGTCCTTTCAAGGGCTTTAGTAATATCGTCTGAAATATTGTGTTTTCTGAACGTGCCACTGTACCGCTTTTAGGAAAATATAAAGGGGGAAAAAGGTACAAATAAGAAAATTTAAACAAATATTTCTTGCAAATATTAAAGTTTAACACTACGTTTCCTAATCTCGACTTAGGAGTCTAAATTGAATATATTTCATATTATAAACATTATAAATTTCAGCCTAGATGTATAAATTTATATCAACTAAAATCTTGCAAATACAAGCTAAGTTTCCTTACCCGCCACGCAACAATTTCAAAAAGTGGCCAGCAGTGAGCCCAGTACCAGAGCAGGTGCATAAGTAGATATAAAATATTGAAATATCCCGTACGAGGATTTAATATACAAATTGGAATATACTATTTTTTTTAAATATGATCCAAAAGCTTTTTAATTAATAAAACCAAACGTAATGTGATATTTTTTTGAGCGTAAAATGCAATCAAGAAATTGATTCCGACTCAGCTATTTAATATGAGTTATTAACGTAAATTTTTGATAAAACTTTTGATTTAATGCTTGGAAAATTTATAGGAAAACCATTTTTTGTTTTAAATATAATAACCAGCTTCACGCTGTATCCCGCACACAGGCAGAGGGAACCTAGTGTTAAGACATTCCGTTCCCCACTTTCTGCCGAATTCTGAAGGCATTGCGTGTTGAGTGGCAGAACTCAACGCCGCGCTCAGTCTCGACGCCAGAGCGAAAAAATGGAAATATAAATTTAAGTAAATATTTCATCTCCTCGAGTGGGTATCGAACCCACAACCAGTCGGTTTTACAGTCACACTTCGTGCCGCTGCGCCACGACTGGCCTCAATTATTTTAAATATATAATTAATATTTAAAATTAATATTATAATCACGTTATAAGTCTACTATCGTGTAGTATAAATAACTCATAAAGATAAACAAAGGTTACCTTCGTTTAATATTTACGATCTAGACATACCTACAACTGAACAAACGTTTATACGAATCCACCGGCACTGAAACTTCTATATTTTATTTTAAATTGAAATGTTTGTTAACGTATTTGAGTGCTCGTAAATCAACTATTATTTTTTCGTTTTCTATTTATACATGTAAAATATACAGAGAAAAATATAAAAGGTGTAAATATGTATACACACGTAAAAACTGGCTTCATGGTTCAATAAATAATAGAAGAAAAATGCTTTATAATAAAATGTATAAAATAGATTTTTTATTAGGTGTGATGAATACTTATATGTACCTGTAAGTAAAACAAATGGTAATTACCACAAATAGAATTTAATTTATTCGAAATAGTTTCATATTATGAAAAGTTAAACTACATATTTTACGAAGCCGATCGTGGCGCAGGGATTCAAAGTGTGACTGTAAAACCGACTTTTTGTGGGTTCGTTCCCCACTCGAAGAGATGAAATAATAATTTAAAATTATATAATATTTCCATTTCTTCGCTCTGGTGGTTGAGTTCTGTCACTCAACACGCAATGCCTCCAGAATTCGGCAGAAAGCGGGGAACGGAGTGTCTTAACACTGGATTCCCTCTGCCTACCCTGATGTATGCGGGATACAGCGTGAAGCTAATTATACATTTTTAATTCTGTCATTACCGTCATTAGGTTCAGTTCCGCTGAGATGAAATATTTCATATAGGTAGGTACTTCTATTCCCTGTAAAACGACTACTTGTATCACTTCAATATGTTTATTTTTAATTATATGTATAATATGTTTATATTTAATAATGAAATAAAATATAGATTACAAAGTAAAATATACTTTGTAATATATAGATCTAAAATAGCATTACTTGGAAAACTAGTTCAAAGTAATTGACTGCATGCACGCAGCGTAGTATTTTCAATTTTCCAAGCAATAGAAACTAATATTTAAACACAAGCTAAAAAATGCAGTTTTGTTTAAGGAATTTCCGCTTTTATTGTGAGGTTTTACCTACCTTCGTGTGGTGAGATCGGAATACCGGCTTATCTTATTTAGGCGCTCAATTTGTATGCACAGCCTACAGCTCCCTTGGCTCACCTTGGGCATGTCATTTGTGCTAACTCTATGCTAGCAAAAAGTCGATCTATTACATTTATAAGTCCTTGGGCTACGTATAAATTGAATTTGCTATATGAATAACAGCCGTAATAAATAATAGATGACTTATCTGTTTTATGATTTCTTACTACGTTGTCGTACATATAATTTTAGTTCAGTCGTCTGCATATTTTAGGTATGTGGTTTATGTCTCACTTTTGTCGTTAAGAGAGAGAGAGAGAGAGAGAAAAATATCACATTACGTTTAGTTTTATTAATTAAAAATTTTAAGAGAGAGAGAGAGAGAGAGAGAGTAGTCGAAAATAATGATTAAATAATTTTGTTCGCTTTAGGCCAACTTAAGAACTATGTAACAGTTTTGTAATTTTTTTTACATATTTTTTATAGTTTTCTAGTTTTTTTTAATATTTGAAAGACTCCACCGTAAATCATATTCTACTTAACTTGGTTCCTTTTGCAAAAAATATATCAAATAAAATTGAAGATTGACGGAGACGTTCCTTTGATATAGTAATTGAATTATCCCATGTTGAATTGCAACGTATCAAGCCGCGATCCTGATGCGCTTCTCGATTGTTCTTGGCACTTAATCATCCCACTGTGCTTGCCTTTGGCATCGCCTGAATGAACATATATTGAATATTTTGGCTTTTGTGTTTGAATATCTATTTACTAAGAAATAATTTCAGCAATATGCGACTGCGGATTCCAGTTTTTTACAAGGTTATTTTTAATTTCTTACAAATTTTTATTTTAGCTAGTACGTATATTGTCATTTTAAAGTACTTTAAGTACCACTTTTAATCAGCTTAACGCTGTATTCCGCACACAGCAGAGGGAACATAGTGTTAAGACACTCCGTTCCCCACTTTCCGCCGAATTCTGGGGGCATTGCGTGTTGAGTGGTGGAACTCAACTCCGCGCTTTGCCCCAGAGCGAAGAAATGGGAATTAAAATTTAAGTGGAGACCGAAACCACAACCAGTCGATTTTACAGTCACACTTAGTGCCCCTGCATCACGACTGGCGTCACAAAGGATCAGTTTTATAAATCATCATTATCTAAACACGGACAAAATCGATTTTATTTACATTTGAAATTTTAAGTATATTGCAACATCGATGTGAGTGAGCTGTAAGCGTTAAAATATTAACGATTCAAAAACTCAAAGTAGGCCAGGCGCTTAAAAATGTATCGTACACGTCTGTAACATCCACGCAAGGGGTGAACGTCGATATGAACTGTAACGACGCGACGCTATAACAAACAACAACGGCCCCAGTACCTTCTCACGCAATTTCGTAATTATTGTACTCCAACTGGAGCATTTAGAGGTGCTATTAGGCATTCTGCTATTATATACGGCATAAACTATTACGGCATATACATAGATTAATGTATTAAAAGTTACAAAAATCCAAGGTATAGAAGAAGGTTTTTAGAATCTAGCTATCTAAATATAGCAAAATAATTGTAGATTTGTTTGTAATTCTGATTTTGAATTGATAATTTTGTGTGGAACTTTACAACTATATCTACATACGTAGTTAATATATGTATGTATATACCAACATAAATAAATATTTTTACAAATTTTATTATTTATATAAAAGTTACAAAAAGCTAAAAACAAATATTTTTTACATTTTTAAAGTGTTCTTTCACACTAAATAAATATTTTTCTAAAAACAATTCTTTGTATCACAAAACACAATGTTCCGCAAAATCCAAAGCTAAACAGTAATTAAACTCCTAAATCTTGATCACAATAGCTTCATTACTCTTTTTCATGTAATGGGTGGAGGTCTCACGATCGTATTCTATGTACGTATTCCCTCAGAATTACTAAACTTAATGACACGCCTACTACACCTACACCCGTAGGTACACTTATAAGTACAACTGTGGCGGATCAATCAATGCTTAGATACATAAAAATGTTAATTCAGCTCTAACATAGACAAAGTACGATGTTTTTACGATTTAAGTCTAAAAGAGTTTTTTTTTTTTAAATTTTATTAACTTTAATTGCTGTAATGTAAATAAATTTTATCAAAAAAGAATAGTAATATATGTATAATACATCATAAAAACAATTTGCATATAGGAAACTTCATTGTCAACCTGGGACCACACTCTTAACGTATTTACTTAACTTATTCCTAAACAAGTTACACATTTTAGTACACAAATATTTTAGATCTATTTTCATACTTTTCTATACAATACTATATTATAGGCCATGTCCGAGGCCGCCTAGGTCAAGGACAACGTGCCGCGGTGTGGTTTTGGGTTGTGGGTTTGATTCCCACTCGAGGAAATTAAATATTATAATTTTTATTTCTTCGCTCTGGTGTCGAGGCAAAACGCGGCGTTGAGTTCCGCCTATCAACACGCAATGCCTCAAGAATTCACCGGAAAGTGAAAAACGGAATATCTTAACGCTAGGCTCTCTGTACCTACCCTGCTACATACAGGATGTAGCGTAAAGATGAAAAAGGAACCACTGACTCGAATTGAAAAAATATTTTTGCGTCTAGCTTTTAGTTATTTCCATTTGACCACGGGAGCGAAGCCGCAAGTAAAAAAGCGAGTGGTAAATACGATTAAACAAAATCCTCCTGAGCGTATACAGAGCATGTTACGAGCACCAAAATGTCAATATTTTACTATGGAATATTTTGTTATTTCAGTGTTTCCAAAGGATTAGAGGAGGTTGATATATTTTTTAAATATTATCATGTTCCAAATTTTTGGAATATTCTCTCTTTCCTACATGTTATTATATTCTCTTTTTTTCGAACCGTGGATCTATTTGCACATGAGATTATATGTTTATTAAATTATAAACTAATTTATATTATTAAATAGAATTCTATAAATACATTTTACGATATTTGATTAAACTGAAGGAGACTTCGCAATTGTTTTGCTGTTTAATTAAAGGCTCTAAAGCTCCAGTACTTCGTTTCACTAAAGGAAAACGCTGAACAAAACGATCGCAGTTAGTGTAATAGCGGCTGTGCTTCGATTCCATTTACTCTTAATACTTCGACAATAGGTGCTTCACTTCGCTCATAAGTTATATTATACTTTTAAAATAGTATAGAAATATTATTTCCAGATTTTTTTTAATAAAACGCGACTGTAACGCAAAGATTATATTAATCTTCAAAAAAGTCTGTTTCACGCTGTATCCCGCACACAGCAGGGTAGAGGGAACCTACACTAGGTTCCTAAGACACTGCGTTCCCCACTTTCTGCCGAATTGTGGAGGCATTGCGTGTTGAGTGGCAGAACTCAATGCCACGCATAACCTCGACATCAGAGCGAAGAAATAGAAATATAAATTTAAGTAAATATTTCATCTCCTCGAGTGGGGATCGAGCCCACAACCAGTTGATTTTTACAGTCACACCTCGTGCTGCTGCGCCACGACTGACCTCAATATAATCAGGCCTCATATTAATCTTATGACCCAAAATTTAAATGTAACACAGAATTACATTAATTACAGAATTAAATGTAATATAGACGTCAATCGTGGCGCAGGGGCACAAGCGTGTAAACGCGACAGGTCATGGGTTCGAGTCCCGAGAAATTTTATTACTTCGATCTGGTGTCGTGGCAAGACGCGGCGTTGAGCTCCGCTACTTTAACACGGAATGCCTCCTGAATGTAGCGGAGAATTAGGAACGGAGTGTATTAACAATAGGTTCCGTCTGCCTACCTTGCTGTGTGCGGGATACAGTGACACTAAAAAAAAAGAATAATTTAATAACATAACATCTTGTTTTTTGAAAAATTATAAAAATACTAGGTAAACACACATTCACATTTTCCTTTTGTACCAGGCAAAAAAATATGAAGCGTCATTATTAATGTCGTCCCTTCTTCCGCCGAAATTATAAAAGTTACGAACTAACATCAATTCTTCTTACAGACATTTTTATTCTTTTGACATCGCAAACATTTTATCTTTATTTTCGATATCTCATTGTTCGTAATTTTCTTCGGCCGAAGAAGTATAGAAGATACAAATCTAAGATATTTTGGATTACTTTAAATTGAAAATAATATTTTGAATTGTAAATTTATACAGTACAATACAGTTAAACTAGATATTATTCATCATATATTTTCAATTGTACTTCACATTACAAATGACAATGGCTTTTATACAAATGACACATATAATAACACATAAATTTTCAAAACAAAAGCGTCATAACATAAACATGTTTCCGTGTCTGATATTGTCATAATTTTTATTTATTTTTTCACGCTGTATCCTGCAAATAGCAGGGAAAGCAGAGGAAATGTGTACACCTAGTGTTAAGACACTCCTTTCCAATGTGTACACCTAGTGTTAAGACACTCCTTTCCACACTATATGACGAATTCTTAAGGCATTGCGTGTTGAGTGGCGAAACTCAATGCCGCGCTTTGGCTCGTCACTATATATTTCATTTCCTCGAGTGGAAATCAAGCCCCCAACCTGTCGCATTGCGCCTGCGCCATGACTTTCTTAATATGATTTATCATCATAAGAATATGATAAAAAGCCGCGTGCACATACATACATCATACATTTAATGCTGCTCATCTTACCATCGTTTGTAAAGAAATTCCGCAAACCTATCCACTATCTCTATTGTTAAATAACAATTAGCAGTGCTTCTCACACACCATTTATAAATACAAATAGTGTGTGAGAAGTCATGGTAATTATGAAAAAAAAACTTATTTTCGACGATGTGAAAGACAGTGTTATTGCTTAATTTTTTTATAGTATGGGCCCAGAGGAATATATAATAGTTCTAGAATAAAAAAATCTCGCTTTGGAAACAAAACTTATCGATACATACAAGGTCTGATAAAAAAATAACCGCTATTTTCAAATTTCGTGAGTTACGTTTGTTCGATTTTCGCATTATTTTTTCTTTTATGTTGGTACACATGTCTGGTATATATGTTGGCAATATCAGCCATTTTGGATTCTCAGTTTGTTTTTGACAGATAAAAAGATTAGTCGTTTATTTGTGTGCTCTTCGATTTTTTACAATTCGAAAGAATGGATCAAAGAAACTGTATTAAATTTTGTGTTAAAAATTTAAATAAATGCGCAAGGACATTTAAAAGTGTTGACTGTGGCGTTCGGCGAGTCTATTATGAGCAGAACACAAGTTCAATTGTAGTATAACCAGAAGAGCCAAAACCGAAAAAAGCACGTCAAGTTTGGTCAAATGTGAAAGTTTTGCTATCTGTTTTCTTCGACTGCAATGGCGTAGTCCATTATGAATTCTTGTCACAAGGGCGTATGGTCAATAAGGAAGATGTGTGAATTCTTAGAGAGATTCTTAGAGTCTGTGATTTCAAAATAAAACGCTGTATCCTGTAGTCCATTATGAATTCTTGTCACAAGGGCGTATGGTCAATAAGGAAGATGTGTGAATTCTTAGAGAGATTCTTAGAGTCTGTGATTTCAAAATAAAACGCTGTATCCTGTATATAGCAGAGTAGGCATAAGGAATCTAGTATTATAGCACTCTGTTCCCCACTTTTCGCCGAATTCTCGAGACATTGCGTAGCGAAACTCAACACTAAATTATTGGCAAAGCAAGGAAATGAAAATATGAAATAATTCAGTTCCCACCGAGTAGGAGTCGATCGCCACGTACAACCGCCACGTTTACAGTCACACGGCTTTGCTACAGCGACGACCTCGGTACGACTCTAAAGATGGTGCCGGAAGGTGCCTAAGGAAACTCGTAAGTAAGGAAAATAGACGGCTTGGGCTCGTTTGATTAGACTTGGTGAGTTCTTTACAGCACCTGAAGATGAAAATTGACCGTAAAAACACAGTGCAATAATGGTGCATTTATAAAAATCTGAAAATTAAGAGAAAAATAATGGATAAAAAACTAAAATATAAATTAAAAAAAATCTTTTTAAAAAACAAGCTTTCATTCAAAAGATAAATTGTACTAAAATGAAAGTAATAATATTATAAAATCGCAAAAGCTTGTTATACAAGTAAATACTCGTCAAAATTACTTCATGTAATATCTCAAAAAACCATACGTTTTTTCAAATATGGAATTTCTTACAAATATGGAGTTTAAACTGTTTAATTTCCATATTTATAACATTTATGGGTACGTTGCACGCATTGCTGAACAGCGCACTCAATGATCCAGAAAGCTACAGGTAAACAGGGAAATACATAAAATGTAATAAGATAACATAATCATTATATTATGATAATATGATAGATCTATGGCGACTAGCTTCACGCTGTATCCCGCACACTGCACGGTAGGCAGAGGGAACCTAGTGTTAAGACACTCCGTTCCCCACTTTCTGCTGAATTCTGGAGGCATTGTGTGTTGAGTGGCAGAACTCAAAGCTGCGCTTGTCCTCGACACCAGAGCGAAGAAATGGAAATATAAATTTAAGTAAATATTTCATCTCCTCAAGTGGGGACCGAACCCACAACCAGTCGGTTTTACAGTTACACTTTGTGCCAATGACCACGTCTGGCGAACTTACTTTTGCTACTTTCATAATATGTATTTATTTTGGGGTAATACAGCCGGTAGTAAATTTAACTTTGTCTTCCAGAAGTGAATATTCGCAAAATCTAAAAGTTAGGCCCTAAGGATTCCTTACGATAAAAATTTAAAGATATTAATTTATTGACAGTTGGATCTCAATATATCTTTTGAAATGTTAAGTAAGAATATATATTAAAAAAATATATTAACAATTTTACCGAAATCGGCAATGTACATAATATTAATACTAGATAGGTTTTTAAATTTAAGCACCTGTATCTTGATTGCATGGAGTCCGTAATTATTTTATTTGACAAAATATACACTTTTTCAATCGGATTCCAGAAAACGCCCGAGAATACTCTTGACAATTTAAAAAAATTGTGAAAAGACTTGCCGACAAACCACTGCCCCCGATTGACACAATTCCACTGCTTTTATAATTATTTTCACCTAAATCTACCTCTTTTACAAGAGTTCGCTAACAATATATATATCGCACATTGAAAACAAAAATGGCATTATACCAAAAACTTAATTTTTCAGTAGAGCAATTTTAAGTTTTTTATATAATTCTTAAGCCAATATCTTGACAATTAATTGGGAACAAGCTATGTTATTAGGTTTATATAATACTCTAACTATCGCTTTTATAATTTGTAATGAGCGCAAGATAAGTTAACTAGTAGTTGTAGAAATGGTTTTGAAAAAAAAAGGTCAGCATAGTGTCACTTTTGTTTTTATGTTACCATTAAAATATTCGTTTAACAACATGTTAAATTTATTTGCATATCTATCGAATGGAGTAAATTGATGTCAAATTAAAAAATAAATAGATTTTAGATGCTTAAATTATTTATTTAGACTACGCAAACTAGTCTTATTTAATGCAATCTCGTAGTCGTGTCTTCCTCTTTTATCTCCTTCTAAAACACCAATACCATTTTTTTTATTAATTACTGTTCTGATACACCTCTGTCTGTGTGTCTGTTATGTCCAATGTGTTTTTGAAAAATATTTTACATGCTCTGGTTTTAGCACCATTTATCTCAAAATAAAATGCATTTTTTTCCTTTCTGTTCGAATCTATTTTTTATATTGGTATTTTGGGTTTATATTTTCAATTTGACGAGCTATGAATTCTCTTTGTCGTTCGGAGGAAGCCATGGTCCAATATGCGTCAAACAGCTTCTGTCGTGCATCTTCTAATATTTTATCGGAACATTTTTGACGACATCTACTACTACTAGTTTGCTTAAGAATTTTAGGCGGAAAAAGCTGCTTAGTTTTTGACGTTGGTACACATTTGTTTCCTGAATTCCTTAAATTCTTGGCAATGATCGCGTACCTTGGCTTTTTCCTCCTCTTTTTCTGCAGTTTATCATTTTCTTCTCCTTGTTTGTCAATATTGTTCCCTTAAGTACTTAGATTAGCTAACTGAAAATATCAAAGTGCAACGGTATCATCACCTACTTGTGGAATAGTATCTTGAACTCTTTCTATAATTGTATTATTGTTTGATGCTTTTCCATGTGCCTGGTGTTTTATTCGATATCATCTCTTTCTGAAATTTTTGCTAGTACAAGTTTTGATATTATGAATACCTTGATGACTTTCAATGGAAGTAGTAGAAGAATTAGATGGCGTGCTTGTGGGAGAAGAGGATGATCTAGAAGAGAACAAGCTGGAAGACATCAAGAAACAAGAACAAAGAAAAAATATGCCCGTTATATAAATTATTTCAACATAGTTTGTAAAATATTTGAGTAGAGAAATGGCAATATATTAATTATGTCAGTATTGTATTAATCTTTTTTTGAAATTTTGATAATAAATTAATAAAAAAACGACACTATACTAAAAATGTCAATAGCAATTTTGTATTTTTTTTTCAAGTTCTATAATAAATAAAGTAAAAAATGACACTAAACAAAATATGTCACTTTTTCACTTACCTTAACCAGCGTTCTGTCTGGCAGCCGGGGCATTACTTGTTTAGTGTCGGTTTATTATTCACCAATCACGCTCTCGACAACAAAGTATGAAACGACATTAGCACTATATAGCGAAAACTAATCGGACTATTAAAACAAGTGTCTTTGCAACTGACGGGTTTTTACTTATAGGTTCTACATGTTGCCATAAGTCAAAAACATACTTTTTTGTATAATGCCATTTTTGTTTTTAATGTGCGATATATGTGGTAGCTTAATATGTATTTCATTATTTTTCTCATAATAATTGTTTTCAACATTATATTTCCTTCATATAAGCAATTATTTCCTTAAAATGCCGATTGTTCAATATTATGGCAACAAAAATTAAAAGTCGCATATATCGTCGCGTCAGTATTTGACTGTTTCTCCTCAGGCTAGTCATTAAGTATTTAAGTATCGCACTAATGACTTTAATCCGGACTTTTTTCAACTGGCACATTGTACTAGCACTTTTGATATAAAACGTTTTATTCTAAATAATATTTTTCACAAAAATATTTACTGAATTAATGTGATAAATCGTTCTATGACCATATATGTATGATTGTTTGTTACGCTTACACACCAAAACTACTTAAATAATTATCATGAAACTTTGTAAAAGTGTGCTGTGTTCGTTTCTACGGTACAAGTGTACAATAAATTAAATATTTTTGTTATTTTAAATACCAAGTAAGTACATAACTAATTTTAAAACAGTCAAAGTAAAATAGTGGATGGAAGAAAACTGCCTTTTTAACAAGTTTTGTTAGGATTTTGGATTTTTAGTTATAAGCCAAAAATATTATAAGATAATCAAGATTATATCTTTACCTTCCCAATAAAAAATTAAAGATTTCTAATTTATATTAAATTGCAATGTTCATATACATTTATTATATTAAAAAGATAATTACTAGTTTAGTAATATTTATATACTTAAATATTAACTTATTATTATTCTATAGAAAATGTATCATATGTCTCCTCCACTTTTAGGTACAATCAGTATAAATAGTAAGCTTATTAGTTTATCCTTATAAGTACTAAAGAGTTATTTTGGATGTTTTGTATAGGAAATTAAGTAGTCTGTCTGTTGTATTTTAGATTAATAATGTATTTGGACAGTGTCTCAGTGTCATTATACATCAGGCGAGTCGTGGCGCAGGTGCATAAATGTGAGATTGTAAATACGACTGAAATGAATTATTTATTTAAATTTATATTATCACTTTTTGTTCTGGTATAGAGGCAAAGCGCAGCGTTGAATTCCGCCTCTCTCACCTCAACACAACACCCAATGCCTCCAGAATACGGCGGATAATGGGGAACAAATTATTCTTTATTATATTTTATCTCCAGGTTTTTTCTTTATACGCAAAATATACAAGTAACACAAAATTATTAAACAAAACGGAATGGTAGTTCTCTCTGCCTACCCTGCTTTGTATGGGATACAGCCGAATATTTTGTACATATTGTCAAATTTTATACAAAATTTTCTTATATCATTTAATAATAAACTCTACAACCGCTGCAACGAGCGATTGCATGGTCTTTTATTCACTGAAGTCCACTTTGTTCCAATTCGAAACAACAGCTGAACGTGCTAGTTGTCCATAGTTCCAATATTAGCAAAGTTAGCCAGCGCAATTTCCAGCCTACTACGGCCTGGATTTAACGTTTGTCGCATCTCCGCTCCGTTTGTATTGCGTCATCGTTTTTGTTTATCGAAGCGGTATTGATGTTATTTATATGTATATAGTGTTTGATTTTTTTTCAGCTTCACGCTGTATCCCGCATATAGTAGGGTAGGCAGAAGGAACCTAGTGTTAAGACACTCTGTTGCCCTCATTTCGCCGAATTTACGTGGCATTGCGTGTTGAGTGGCGAACTTGACGCCGCGCGTAATAATAATCAGTCTCCTGAGTGGGAATCGAACTACAACCGTCGCGCTTACAGTCACACGTTTGGCCACTAAGCTACGACGGCGATAAAGCGTAAGAAAAAAAATTAAATTTATAACAATTGACAAGTAGTGATCAAGTGGTAAAATAATATGCTATAAAATATTTACCTTCAACTTTAAGAGCACTCAACTTAAAACAATCAAATTGTATTTTAGCCGATAAAACATCTGTTAATTGCAGTAGCAATTTAAAACAATATTCTCAAAAGTTTCATAATTTGCGGCTATAGAGATTTAATTTGATGTTCAAAATGCTTCGACTAACCGATACCTACCTGTATAATACGTATTTATTACGAAAATACTTATCAGTGACTAAAGCATTTTTTCGCTAGGAACTTTTGTCAAAGACAATCCATTTGTGGACTAACTCTCCCAAATCTTAACGTATACATCAAATTATATATTATTATGGTTACTGTTACGATAAACTTTTTTACATACAATCTGCAAAAGTTTATTATTACTGTTTACATAATATTCCACATTTTTATATAGGTACATATCTGCAAAATGTAAAGCAATATGTTGTAGCAATTTTGCGTCTATAAGTTCGAATTTTACACAAAATAAGAAATACCAGTAAAAAACATTTAAATAGAGATCAGTTCAGAATGAAGCCTCCCGTTGACGTAGTATTGACGTCAGCATTACTTCGCTACGACGCTACATCTACGTAATATTTGCAATGTGATTCAATTAAGCATCTATTTATACTCTTATGCATCCTCCAGTATCATGTCCTCGTTCTTCATTACCATTACCATCACACGTTAAGCTGTAATAAAATATTTTGTATAATTACTTATAAACAGCCACGCCTCCTTACAAGAAAGGCCGTTTTGAAGAATGTACCTATAAACGTGATGAACAATGTGCTGTGACAGCGTCTGTGTTATGCGATAGATCTCCACAAGGGAGAATAGTCACTTCCCCCGTTTTGGCAACACAGGCGCGGTTGTGTTCCGTCAGTGTGTCGAAATCGGACGGAAAGAAAAGAACGGAGCGTCTTGACACTAGATGCTCACTGCTTATGTGCATTTATCACGCTAATGTGTAAGCAATAAAAAATGTTATAAACAATATTTTGAATGGATCTGACCCACAGTTACGTGGCGTATTCTACTCGTATAATTATATTGACACTGGCCAATAGGTTTGTTAATAAGGTGTTAATAATGCACAAAATATATATATAAATGTATTTTCACAAGAAAAAAATCTTAGTATACTGTGTTACTTTCCTCTTTTTGAAGTCATTGTTCATGTTTAACTACAATAGATGCAACATCATAACAGCGAAGAAAATTTCTATTCTTACGAGTGCTCGTTCAAATGTTGAATAATGAATAAAACATTTCATTCATTAAATAGTTTTATCATAGCTTTTT